>JABCKI010000378.1:0-14794 GCA_018282025.1 Sphagnurus paluster
CCCCTCAGTCTATCTGAGTTCTTTTCTATTTGTAGTGGTGTCCTAGTATGTCCTTGTGACGAAGCGTCGCCCTAACAATTATAACCTTATAAACTATTCTATTCTATCTATCTCACCTAGCAGGGATCCAAAGAGGGAAAAGTGTGAACCAAATGCTAGGTGGGTTGTATATAAAGGACAGATATTTAGGGCCAGCTGCCCATTGGTAAAATAAATAAAGTGGTACGATTTGAAATATAGAATAGGGGCTGTAAGATAGTGAAGAATCAGAATTATGATCAGAAGCATCGGAATTGTGATTGGAAACATCGGAAACGGAAACATCAGGAGAGCAGAATAGAATAGTGATACATTGTAATTACATTTAGAAGAATGAAATAAAATCATTAAATGTTGAAATAATGGCTGGTGCATCGGAGTTAGCAGAAGGATTGGAGTCCAGGTTGGAAGGATCGGAGTCAGAGTCAGAAGGATCGGAGTCTGACATCGGAAGTCTGGAAGGTCAGAATTAGTGCTGTGCCAGCTCAGGCTCAGCCTGAAAGCCCTGGCTTAGGCTCAGCTTCACTGGGCTTAGGCTTTAGAAATCTATAAGCCGGGCCCTAAGCCCAAAATTGGGCTTGGCCCAGCCTGGCTTGGGCTCAGGCTGGGGCTTTGGGTCGATGTGCAAAAGTCTTGAGAAACTTCACTCTAACTTAGCTATATCTGCTTAGGTATTTGTATTTTACAACATATTGACTGAGTTCAATTATGTTTTAATCTTAGAAAACAAAGCACTAACAAGAATTGTACAAATTTGACACATCCTTATCAGAATTTAAATGCCAATCTAACTCCAATAGCTCACCAACAGGAGTGATAGGAGGCATTTTTCTGAAATACCTCTCATTATACCTATCTAAGAAATTTCTATGAATAATACTTCCACAAAATCTCCCCAAATGTTTGATTTTTTGTGCATTTTGAGCGAGATCCTCTAAGAACAGAAGCTGGGGCCCAGGCCCTGGGCTCAGGCTTCTGAAAATTGTGAGCCGGGCCGCAAGCCCTCTCGAGCCTGCAGAATGGGCCCGGCTGGGCTCGGCTTAGGCTTTCAGGCCGGAGCTAGCACAGCACTAGTCAGAATGGAGTTCCCTTTACAATCACCCCCCCCTTAAATGAGCATCACCTCAATGCAATGGTAAGGTCTGTCATCAGTTGGAATGGGATAGAGCCAAAGTTCAAGGCATGGATCTGTCGAGGTGCTCTAGGATTCAGTCTGTGGAAATCAGCCACGCATTCAGGTGCACGAAGGTTATCCTTATACTCCCAGGAGTTATCCTCTGGTCCATAGCCTTCCCACTTGGTGAGGTACTGAAGTCTCTTTCTGAACACCTGGCTGTCTAAGATCTGTTCCACCTCATAGTGTTCTTCACCATCAATGAGTTCTGGAGGTGGAGGTGGTGCAGACCTTCTGCCAGGGATGGGATCTTCAGGAGCTAGAGTCAGCTTGATCACGTTGAACACTGGATGGAGGCATTTGAGGGAGACTGGCAGTTGAAGTCGGTAAGCTCTGAGTCCAACTCTTCATTCAACCAAGAAGGGGCCTAAGTGGTGGTGAGAAAGTTTCTTGGATGGGCAGGTGGTCTGAATATCATTGGCATCCAAGTAGACTTTATCCCCAACCTTAAAGACTGGTGCTGGTGTCCTTCGTTGGTTGTAGTACCTGGCCATGTCATCTTTAGCCTTGGTGAGAGCTGCTTTGGCTTCCTCTAATGTGTCCTTGATACATTGAGTGAACTCATTGACTGCCTCAAGCTGGGATGTGTAAGGGCGACTGCGGGTCGGAGTTTCCGAGCTCGGAGAGCGGTCGGAAGGTCGGAGCTAGCAGGAGATCCAAAGTCAATTATATTAAGAAATAGTTAGTTAGCTAATTATAACCCACCTAGCAGGAGATCCAAAGAGGAAAGGATGAGGGATCGGCTGCTAGGCGGTTGCTATATATAGGTAGCTAACTCCAGATGGTATGATATGAGAAAATAAATAATAAACAATGATTCCAGCACAATGGGCACGTGGCTGGACAATGGGCGGGCGGCGTTAATGGACCGACGGGGACTTAGCGTGAAGTGCAGAGCATCGGGTCGGAAATGTCGGAGACGGGTCGGGGGGTCGGAGGCGTGAACTAGGTTTTGTTGACTATCTACGGTGTGGTGGTACGTACAGTAGTGTTTTTGTGATCGATAAGACGTTGTCAGTAGGAACGGTCGGGTTCGGGGTCTGAGCGATCGGAGGAGCGTCGGGGGTCGGAAAGGGTGTTCCCCTTACAGGATGGGGGTTGGTGTGGTTCAAATCACATCCTTGGATGCCTTCCAGTGTCCAATAAGAACAGGGTGTGCTGGGTGGAGGAGTGGACATGGTTGTTGTATGCAAACTCTGCCATTGGGAGAAGTCCTTGCCAGTCATCCTGTCACTCACTGACAAAAACCTGGATGTACTGTTCAAGTTCCTGGTTAACATGTTCTGTCTGTCCATCAGTCTGGGGGTGGTAGGCTGTTGATGGAGCTCCATGAATTCCCAAGAGGCAATAGAGCTCCCTCATGAATTCTGCAATGAACTGGGCTCCTCAGTCAGAAATGACTTTCCAGGGGAGGCCATGCAGTTTCCAGACACTATGGTCAAGGTTGGCACAGATGCTTTAGATGATACTGGAGCAACTGGAGACTTCATTGACAAAGATTATGCCAAGAAATGCAACCTCTGTACTTGGAATCTTTCCTGACCCATCGCAGTTTTTAATGTGGATGGAACTCCAAATGAGGCTGGCCAGATTTCCAAGGTTGTTGATGTCATCATGACCAACCAATCACATTCACAGTGTATCCTTCTTGCTGTCACACAGCTTGGAAAGCCACAAAGCTCAGAAAGCAGAAAGTCATCTTAGGTTACACTTGGTTCAAGAAACACAACCCTGACATTGATTTCACCATGGGTACTGTGAAAATGACTAGGTGTTCACCCAGATGCTGCTCTGGCTGTCGTGCTGAAGTCTGAGAAGAACAGAAGATCTGGAAGGCAGAAATTCACCTAATCAATGTCTGCAAGGCTGGGAATCTCCCTGACTTGTATGATGATGATGAGGATGAAGAGGAAGAGGAGGACAAGCCTACTCCACCCTCATCACCTGAAGATCCTGCTCTTGAAGAAGGAGACTGCATCTTTGCCACTGGGCTTCTCCCAGAACCAGAGTACATCCATGCAAGTTCTACCATCTCACAGTGCCTAGCAGAAACCTTTAAGCAGAACTCTAAGCTCATGGACTTTGAGAAGCATGTCCCAGAGCACCTCTGAGACTTCCACACTGTGTTCTCCAAGACAACCTTCCTGAAAATAAACCCTGGGACCACGCAATAGAACTAGTAGCTGAAGCCAAACCATGCAGCTGCAAGGTCTACCCTCTTGCAGTCTCAGAACAGAAGGAGCTCGATGTGTTCATTAAGGAGAACTTGGACTCAGGTCAAATCTGCCCCTCCAAATCACCTATGGCCTCCCCAGTCTTCTTCATTAAAAAGAAGGATGGGTCTCTCCGCCTTGTCCAGGACTACCATGCACTCAATGCTATGACAGTGAAGAACAAGTACCCTCTCCTACTTATCTCAGAGTTGATCACCAAGCTCAGAGGGGTGAAGTACTTCACCAAGCTTGATGTCCATTGGGGTTTCAATAATGGAGGGCGATGAGTGGAAGGCAGCCTTTCAGACCAATTGTGGACTGTTTGAACTGCTCGTCATGTTCTTTGGGCTTACTAATAGCCCAGCCACTTTCCAAACAATGATGAATGACATCTTTGAGGAGCTTATCTCAGAAGGTGTTGTGGTGGTCTACCTGGACGACATTCTCATCTTCACAGAAACATTGGAAGAACACTGGAAGGTCACTTGAAGAGTGCTTGAACTCCTAGAAAAGCACAAACTGTACCTCCGACCCAATAAGTGAAAGTTTGAACAGACTACAGTGGAATATTTGGGTGTTATCATCTCTCATAACTCAGTGGGAAACAAGAAGGAAGTGCAGTCCTTTTTAGGCTTCACTAACTTCTATCAAAGGTTCATCTGCATGCTCGCCCACTCATTGCCCTCACCAATAATGATGCAAAATGGTGTTGGAAAGCAGAGGAGCAGTCTGCATTTGACAAACTTAAGCAGGCTGTCACCTCTGCCCCAATCCTCATGTCTCCGGACTCCACCCATCCATTCCATGTAGAGGCAGACAGTTCAGATTTCACAACTGAAGCTGGGTTATCCCAGATCTCCCCAGAAGATGACAAATGGCACCCTGTGGCATTCTATTCCAAGTCACTGTCTCCTGTTGAACAGAACTATGAGATCCATGACAAGGAGATGCTTGTCATTATCTACTCCTTACAAGAGTGGCAGCATTTCCTGGAAGGAGCAGAGCACCAGTTCGAGATCTGGACAGACCATAGGAACCTGGAGTACTTCATGACTGCCAAGCAGCTTAATCGGCGACAAGCACACTGGTCCTTTGTCCTTGCCAGGTTTGACTTCCTCATGCATCACAAACCAGGTCAAACTATGGTAAAATCAGATGCACTGTCCAGAAGGGCAGATCATGGCACTGGAGCAGGAGATAACTCCAATATCACCCTCCTGACACCCAAGCTCTTTGCCATCTGAGCACTTGAGGCTGTGGAGGTTGTGGGTGCTGAAGTCAATATCCTCCATGACATCTGTAAGGGAGTCAAAGATCAAATTTCAGAGGAACCAGTTGCCAAGGCAATCCAGGAACTCAGGAAATCCTGTGCACACTCCCTCCACTCAGGAGAATGGTCAGACCGTGATGGACTTCTGTACTTCCATGGTCGAATTTATGTCCCCACTAACTCTGACCCCCGCTGATGCATTGTTTCCCTCTGTCATGATGCCAGGATAGCTGGGCATGCTGGGCATTTCAAGACATTAGAATTAGTCACGAAACTACTGGTGGCCAAACATGTCCAGATATGTTGGTCGGTACATGGCCACCTGTGATATGTGCCTCTGTACAAAGGTCCAACACCGCCTCCCATCTGGTGAAATTTTCCCTCTTTGGATCCCTGCTAGGTGAGATAGATAGAATAGAATAGTTTATAAGGTTATAATATATTAACTTTGGATCCCTGCTAGTCCGCTTCGCTCTGATGTTTCTGATGTTTCTAATGTTTCTGACTACAGTTGCCCTTACAATTCCCCAGTCTCTTTCATGGTTGCGTTCATGGTGGTCAGAGTTAAGATCATCTGTAACTCAAATGCGAATTCATAAGTCGAAAATGAATAAAATAAAAGAGAAAGAAAGAAAAAATGTACCCCGAAAAGATGGCTCATCATCGACCCGAATACCCAAACCCAACATGTGCAGCACCTCTTCCAACAGCTCCAGAAGCAAGTCCACCACCTCCAAATCCAACTCCAAGTCCGCTTCCAAGCCCAGGAATCTCCTTGTCATCCTCAGGCCCATCCCCATCTGCATGCCCCACACCACCACCACTCCCACCTGCAACCCGCCCCAGGCCTCAAACTCGCCTCCCTTGCCCCAAGCGTCTCCAGCTCACGATGTATCTACCTCTTGTGCATATTAGGTGGCATCCTGTCCTGTCCTCGACCTGCGGTTCATTGTTGGTAACTTCAAACTTTCTGCTCCCTGCATTCACACTACCACCACCAGAGCCAGAGGTGACACTGCCACCGAGCGGAGGTTAAGGTGTGGGTTGTGTCTGGTGTTGTTGTGCAATTAACAATGTCGGTGGGCTGGATATTAAGGATGGTGTTGGAGGTGAGGGCAGGTTGTGGGCTATAGAACATGGTTGAGCAGTTAGGTTGATGGTTTAGATGAAGAAATTTACCTTTATGCAAAGTCAACCTTTCCAGTTGGCCCTCCTCCCCATCCAACATATCCATGTCCAACAAGCAGACCGAGATCCACAGGCCCACTTTCCCTCCAGTCATCCTCCACCCCCAATCTGTTTGCATGCCCATTGGGGAACCCGGGGTGCTTCATGATCTGGTCCAGGGTGTCAATGAATGTGGCCATTTGGGCCAGGGCAGTCTTTTGCACATGCTGCACCTAAGGTTGTAAAAGTCAAAGAGAGGGCATGTAGGATGCTCATCATTTGGTGCCACAGGTGCCAGATCTCGTGCAGACTAGGCAGGGCTAGGTGGGTGCAGGTTGTAGTTGTAGTTGCAGTTGTATTTGTTATTGGTGTTTTTACAAGGTGAATTGGGGTTCGAATCTGAGGCAAAGAAGTAGGAAGAGGATGGACACTATAGCATAAATAAATGTTTAATAAAAAAAATGCAATAAAAAAGAAAAAGACTTATGGGAACATGTGAGGCATGATCAGCAGCACAGGCAAACTATGCACCATGTTCCCATCATCCCACTCCCATTCGAACATGATATCCTTGCCCTCCTTGAGGTCACTCAGAGCTAACACCCCAAACCCAAGCATCATCCCATCATCCTCCATGTCCACATCAACCATGCGCTCCTCCCTTTCACTGCCCACTTAAACCCCATCATCATCTTCTTCCCATCTCTCACATTCTCTTTCCATCTGCACCGTTACACAACACCAGCCTCAATCAGCCTTGACACTGCCTTCAGCCTGCATCACTCCTTGTAGCTTGCAACATCCATGTTTTGCGATCACAAAAGAGAATGTCCCCAAAAATTTCTACTGCTGGACATGCGAACTGAGCTTCACAAAGGAGCAGAACTAGGCTGTGGGTGTGCATACAGAGAGGGTGGAGGCTGGAGAAAATTGGGGTGGTGCTGCGCTGCTGTTGCCAGTATAGGAGGGTATGGAGTCAAGGACAGTTAGCATGGTAGAGTGCAGAGGGGTTGGCAGAACTTGAAATATTTGAGGATGCTGAGGCTGAGGTAAAAGAAAGAGCTGTGTTTCAAGGTCTTATTGTTGTTGTGCTGAGTATCCCTCTTAACAGCATAAATGGAGGTCTACGAGTGGGGGATCAAGCCAAAAGTACTCTGCTTCTTTTTTGCAGGGATAGTCAGACTTGGTTTTTGTCAGAAAAGTATCTTTGAGGTAAGTCCTGGTATGCAGAGAAGAGAGAGAAGTGGCAGCCCCATGCCTGATAAAAAGTAGTCTGAGCGAAGACTCTTGTGCATTGAGCTTTGTGGCCATCCAGGTGCAGTCGAGCCTGCTAATATCCCATGGTTGTTGGGAGAAACAACTGGTGCACCTTGGGGCCTTGTGGAGCAAACACATACATACAGCATGTGTTTAATCTTATCAGTCAGCAAAATCGGGCCTGCCCTGTTTTTGGATGTAGGCATCGGTGTCTTTGCCTGAAATGTTCTCAAGTTGATGACAGCATTGGGGATGGGAGGGTGCTTGGGGTATTCCAACCTGGGATGGAGGAACGATCAAGTAGGTGTGATCACGTTTGCCAAATGCATGTTGATATTAAGGCTCGGGCAATGGAAATAGTGATGGAAAAGTTCAGTTCAGTTCGGTTCAGAGGGACTTTTTCCTGAACCTAGAACTGAACTCGAGGTTCGGTTCTAGGTGTTTGTCTGAACCTCAAACTGAATGTAGAGTTCAGGTTCGGTTCTGGTTCGAACCTGTTCGAACCTCTTCAAGGTGAGAGAAGGAATTCCTGACTTTCTTTTGATCTAATAGTCCAGGAAATGACAACACCTACCATATATCTTTGACTTAGGTCAGTAAAATATATTCCTGAGGCTATTTTCATGTTCTGAGTGACATTTGTGTAGACAACGGCACCATGTGCACATTAACTTTCTTCTATGGCACCTCGGCAACCCAAATGCAGCATTGCTCAAATGTCATTCCTGTCTCGAACATGCCACAACAGCCTTCCTAAAGGGGTAGAAGTCATCGCCTCAACAGGGCTTCTTCAATTTCTTGCTTGAAAATCCAAATTTCCAGCATTCATTGTCAGTTTTTCACCCTCCAAGGATCATGGTTCTAACCCGTTCGAACCGAGGGACTTATCATTGAACCCCGAACTGAACTTGTGGTTCAGTTCAGCGATTTTAGAGAACCTGGAACCGAACTTTAGGTTCGGTTTTGAGTGGTTCGGGTTCGAACCAAAGTTCAGAACTGAACTTCTCTATCACTAAATGGAAATAGGATGTCTTTGGGGTGGAAAGGAGAGGGTTTATATTCAAGTCCAGAATGAGCTGGTGATGCACACGTTCAGGATCAAACATTGAATAAGTGATGAATTGCTGATTAAAAACTAGTTGCAAACTTACATACCATTTCGACCTTATGTTCACGCTATGTTACGTATTACACTCATTTTTCATTTTCTCATATGTTCAGATCCAAATGTTACGCCTTACAGGCAGAAAAAATGGTGATGCACACGTTCAAGGTCAAACATTGAATAAGTGATGAATTGCTGATTAAAAACTAGTTGCAAACTTACTGTACCATTTCGACCTCATGTTCACGCTATGTTACGTGTTATACTCATTGTTCATTTTCTCATATGTTCAGATCCAAATGTTACGCCATACAGGCAGAAAAATCACTCACTTCTTGGGCTTTCTGGGGCTGCCGAAAATTTTGGTTTTTCGCCCTCCCTAAACTTCGTTTTGAGCGATGTTCATTGCCCACAGTTACGCATTACAATGTGCTCAATAGTTCAGTTCACAGTATCGCGTTACGCGTTACGTGAACATAAGGTCGAAATGGTACAGTATACGGGCTGCTTTGGCAAAGTAAGTGGTCATTAGTCTGGTGAATCTTTTTCCTCGCTGATACTAACATATATAATGCCTTTGGTTTCAGGGCTTCAAATACAAACTCCAGTGACCACCATTAGTATTTAAATAAAGACATGAACTGTCACTCCATAGGCGGCCCCTCCGGCGCAGCGCGTCTTGCAGGGTAGGTTAGTATATTATACTGACTTGGTGCTCATCAGATAACCTCAACATCATAATCAAATATCCTGATACACAGGTATTTACATTGTTCCAATTGTAAAATGATCCCTCAACCTGAGTATTCTACTGGCGGCCATTATTTCTTCCGTCGTTCTTGAATTTGCACCAGCCATGTGATACTCCTAATCTTTGGTGAGGATCAAAGCTGGGGGGCATCAATGATGAGACTTTTGCGATGGTTCAGATGAAGCAGCAACGTACGTCTGGGGTGACAGAATTTCGCTCAAGATTATCAAAATCGGTCGTCGAGTGACTCGAGTCTGGAAGCAGTCCTGCACTTTCTGCCGAGGATGTTCGTTCACAAAAGTAAACGTTTGGGCCCTGGCCACAACCGGCCAATGCAGGACGGGCGAGTAGCAGAGTGACGATGAAAGAGAGGACTTGGAGCACTTTCATGATGATGGCAGGTTGGGATGAACGATTGATTTGAATTTTGGAATAAGGAATTCGGTTTATGGTCGTGTGTTATATAGTTGTCCCTCATGGCTATATACTAAGTAGTAAGCCCGAATAATCCTTTATCGCCACATGATTTTCGTAATCTTTGAAGTTGGCTTCATCCCTGTTTCATGTTCATTGTTCGAGATTCTAAGGGCGATGATTGTCAAGACCAAGTTATTTCTGGCCGGGATGACTGTGACCGATGTAGCTGATGTATCTCACCGCGATAGGTTAATTGGCCTTTTGGCTCATAAGGGTCTAGTAATGGACCTGTGATGAGAGCGATGATGAAAAGGTGGAAACAAAAATGGAAAGTGGAAAAAGATTTACTCCACCTCATGGCAGATAGAATGATAAAATCGGACGAGTCAGGGCAGGAATGTTAAACTTTCCTAGCTCTCAACATGGGCGTTTTCCAATGTATTATTTTTTGAATGGTTGGGAAATTCAATTTTATGGCATTGCTAAGTTTGGTGAGAAATTTGAGAACACTCTATTGGATGTAAATAGTCAGAGATAGAGGTTTACTCGTGCCGCATTTGGAAAACTTCAACTGCGAGAATTGTGCATGAGTTTACTTTAATTAGTGATTTGGAGCTCAAGTTACCTTCAATAGTTTGACGGAGTAAGGAGGAATGAACTGTCCAAGTACAGCAATTACAGGAGTGGTATAAAGCCACTCAAGATGGTTTCTTCAGTTACCGGGTGCTTACTCGCAAATGACTTCTGATTTAGGAAAGTCGCTGATCTGGCGTCTGTGGGTGAGATTCAGAACCGTGTCCTTATTTGGGTTGGTTGTCTAGTCATGTGGATAATGGAATGATGAGATTTCTGAAGAAGTTTATCCAATCTGAATTGCCTTCCACCCCTGTTCCAAACCCCTGAGTTGGATGTTCCATATCGAGCTTTCTTTTCTCACTGGTCCTCCAGGTACGTGGCGTTTAAACGGCATATACATATTTATGTGTCCTTGGAGACCGCTCATCATTTCACTCGAATCTCTCATCATTGTGGGAAGGTATCTTCATTGTGATTCATATGGTTCCAGAAAAATCGATCATTTTATAACCGTACTTGGCCTACTTCATTATCACGAATCATCATTCCATAATGCTAGGAGCATGCAGAAGCGGGCATGCTATTCTGCTATAAATGAGAAATTGAAATTGTTTTGACTATTCCGAGATATAAAGTGGACCTTAAAATCTTGAAACAGTGCTCAAGCTCGCATTGAGAGTTGGAAAGTCGTTGAATATTGATTAAGCACCCACGCGAGTAAGTGTGTCATATTTTAAACACCGTCTCCTTGCATAGAAGTTTGTGGACATAAGTCAATGAGTGCATGGGTTTGAAGTAATTATAAGATTGGTGAGGGCTCTGAACCTCTACATGAGTAGTCTGTAGTGGCGAAACTCCTTCAAGATTGACATTGGAATAAGCGTGGCAGGCCATTGCCACGCTTTCTATGCCAATTTGGCAACTAGAAATTAGCGTGGCATGCGTGCCATTAGCGAGCCACTGTGCACGCATGTCACGCAAGTGGCATGCATCTGCGGATGTTGCACGACCGTGCATCCACTGTGGTACATGGGCAATTACCACGCAAATACCTTACAAGCTGTGCAGTCACCGTGGAATCTTTCACGAGAGCGACTCAGTAGTGCAGGGTAGTTCACAGCTTTTTCCAATTACTCCATAATTCCAGGATGTAAATTATGTATTTTTAAAACTCTGTTGTGGCTGCCATGGGTCTGTTCATCTCAATATTGCAACAAAGTATCTTGTTACACAGATATATACACTGCCACAGGAAAACAAAGATCCCTCGAGCCGAGTATTCTACTGGGAGCCACTATTCCTTCCGCCATTCGCGGATTTTTACAAACCACAAGATACTCATGATGATCAAAGCTGAGGGAGATCAGTGGTGAGACTTCGCAACTGTTCAGATGAAGCAGCAACATGTGTCTGAGGTTACCGCATTTCCCCCAAGATTAACAAGCATTGTTGTCGGATCTGCGAGCAGTCCTGTACTGTCTGCCGAGGTTTCCCTTTCACAATTAAATATCCTGTCTCCTTCACAACCGGCCACTGCAGGAGGGGCGAGTAAAAGAGTGGCAATAAAAAGCAAACTTGAAGCACTTTCATGATGATGGTGAGCTGATGAAGGAAGGATTTGAATTTTGGAATGAGAAATTGGATTTATTGGCGCGTGTTACTTAGCTTTTCCTGGTCATTACTAACAAGGTAGGCCTGTATCTTATCATTTTCATAGGAAGGTGTTCTGCGTTGATCAACCCTCCAAACACCATCATCCGTGCGTGCTGCACGTGCCCAAAATAGTTCCGATCCCGCTAAAATCATCTGTGGTGGATTGCCTATGGCCCTCTACATCAGATTTCAACTTTTTTTTCCGATTCAGGCACCTCTTTGGAGGTGCGTATTCACACACAATCCGTTCTAAATTTATGAATTTGTCTGTCCTCGACTATTATGACCGTCCGGAAGCACAGCTATTCATATAAGCGCCTGCTTGGTATGTGTGTGTGCCAAATGCCTCAATCTGGCCAAGGTGATTATTTGTCCAGTAAAAGGTTTCCATTTTCTTAGATTTTTCTGCGTCAATTTTTTCCGGTAGTGATATTTTCGTATTGGATGCTTTGAGTTTCATAATATTGGTCTCGATAACAGAGTTCTTGCTTAAAATTTTGGAGTATGATCCGAGGCCGTGACGCAATTA
The DNA here is from genome assembly GCA_018282025.1 of Sphagnurus paluster. Classification (NCBI taxonomy): domain Eukaryota; kingdom Fungi; phylum Basidiomycota; class Agaricomycetes; order Agaricales; family Lyophyllaceae; genus Sphagnurus; species Sphagnurus paluster. Next base: position 12,152 of record JABCKI010000378.1, read on the forward strand.
ATCTTCGGCTTGGGCTCTGGGAAAATGAGCACAGCAGAATTAAATTAGTCCGTCGGGTATATGATTTTACCTCCTCCTACTTTTCCGATGACGGCTGTCCTTGGGAGAATCTCGACATGCGACCCTCTCGCAGTGGGAATTTCACACTCACTCTCTTGTCCTTGGTTACTTGCATGATAATCAATCTGTTTATCACGAATTGTTTTTCTTCTCTTCGTTAGCCCCTCGACCGTTTCAATTACCCATAGTTTCTTCCCAGCCATCTAACATCTTTATCAATAATCAAGCTCCACAAAAATCGCAGCCCCACGATCAAATCCGTACCCTAAGATTACAATTTTTCTCACTGCAATTTTCCCTCTGTTTGTTCTGTTTGAAGTAGGCCTATCGGGTCTACCCTAGCGTCTACCCTAGCAGCTTGGGGTTAGCAATGCCCGAAGACACATCGAACAGACGCGATCTGACAGGAGCCAAGCAAGGATAGATTCGTCACACGAGCTCGTCTTCATATGGACAGGCCGTGTTACCGATTCCATCTAATTCTCTCCAGCCTCGAGCAACTGGGGCCAGAGGCTACTATCATGTCGTTCATTACTTGAGCTCGTCCCATAAGTGCAGGTACTGAGACCATATTTTCAGAAACGAGATTTTTGTTCCCGTTGGGAATATCAGCACCTGGGCGTTTAGAGCTCCCGTGATTTTGCGAGAACTTACGAACGAGATCTGATCCTTGGACGTGACGAGAAGTCATGAAGGCTTGGTCGGCTATCTGTCTGTAATGGGGTTGACAAAATCTTTTGAGGTTTGTCATTCCGGGTTTCTATATATATATTACATATTTCTCAGTCAAATCCCATTGACGGCGGTATAAATATTGTCTTCCAGTTCTACTAGCCATCCAACTAAAACCACCCCAATTGTCTCCAACCCTATCGGTGTATCGTTCCTTGGCTGCTCATAAATCCCTTGTTTTACATTCGGCACTGGCGGCTTTCCTCCCGGAGCAATAGCAATCCCAGAACTCTGCGATGACTTCTTCAACCACAGTTGTTTCGGTCTTCTCTTTCATCGGTTTCCTCCTGTGCGGTATCCCGCTTATGTGGCATTTCAAAAGTGAGGTTAAATCCCTTCTTGAACTTTCCAACTGATTTAAACCGAATCTACATTGGCAGAGGGGAACATTGGTTTCTGCCTTTTAACTGGTTGGTTAGCCATTTCCTGCCTTTACCAGTTTATCAACTCTGTTCTTTGGAACGGAAATATGTTCAACTGGAGCCCGGTATGGTGCGATATTGGTAGGTTTAATGTTTGCTTAATACGGTAGAATACAATACTCAGTTGACGGTGGCAGGGACCCGAATTTTTATAGGGAGTAGCGTCGGTCTTCCGGCTTCTACGCTGTGCATTTATAGGCGCCTTTACAAAATTTCCATCGCTCAGGGGACCATGCCCACTCCCAATAAGTACGTCAGGCGTCGTCAAATAATATTCGACCTTTCCATGGGACTAGGTTTGCCAGTTGTGGAGATCCTTTTGGGCACGTTACATCTTCCATGTTGAAATTATCTTTCGCTGATGACGACGATAGCTTATATTCCACAAAGCAATAGGTTCGATATTGCGGAAGACTTTGGATGTTCGGTAGCCATCTACCCCACCGCGGTTTCTATTGCACTGATTAACATTCCACCAATTCTCATTGGTCTTGTCACTGCGCGGTATGCGTTCCTCGTCTTCAGAGCCTTCAATAGACGACGGATTGAGTTCAACGACAACCTTGCAGACTGCAGCAATCTCACATCTGGATTTTATGTGAGATTGATGTGTTTCGCTGGTGTTGAACTCCTATGGACAGTCCCTGTCTCAATTTTCTATCTTTGTGCCGACCTTCAGCAACATTTTCCTTGGCCTGGCTGGGCCCCTGTACACAATCATTTTTCTGTTATTAATTTCATACCTCGCTCCATCTGGGCCTCGAATTCAATAGTCAGGGCTGGTTGGGAACTAGAGCGGTGGATTGGCATCGTTGGCGCATTCGCCTTCTTTGCTTTATTTGGCTTTGCAGAAGACGCAAGAAAAAACTACCGCGCAGCCTACCTGACAATGGCAAAGCACATCTGGCTTTCCACTACACCTTCAGAACTGCCCGACTATCCTCTGACCCCGAGCAAGAAGACTAATATTAAAAGTCTCATTTTTGCTCACACTATAAGTACCAACATTTCGGTACCTGTTGCTGACATCGAGTCCCATAAACCTGACAGAAATGAAGGTGAGCCTCTATCTCCGCTAAATGTTCCAGGTTATTACTCAACTACGATCTTCGCTCACAATTACTCTGACAGAATCAAAGGACCACCAATGTTACCCCATCACCCTGACTCCATTAGAACCTGCTGTGACCAAGTCGGAGGTAGTCAGCTTCGCATAAATTCGGAAAGCAGACAGGTGTAACTGCCATCATAACGCGTCACACTCAGTAAAAAGCCTTTGTTTGTAGACAGTCAGCAACAAGTCTTGCATCAGTGAAAATGGCCCGAAATTTTGGATTTTGGATCAATTTAGTCAGTATTTTGTCAAAACTCGTCAACCGCCAAGCTTGCCAAGCCAAGCAATTCTCTTGGCTCGTACTGCTACACAAAA
>JABCKI010000379.1:0-14771 GCA_018282025.1 Sphagnurus paluster
GCATCTTCAAGAACTTGAATGACGCGAACCTCGTCAACAAGATTTCCCAGACCATCCAACCATTCTTCATCGCTCTCCGTCAGGGCTTTCTTCGCGCGGATCTTTGCTGCCTTTGCCTCGACTTGTTTTCGCAAGGTTTGGAGGCCCTTCTTGAGAGTATCGAGAGGCTTTGTCATGATGAGAGGTGACGTTTCCGAGGTTCTGGTTGCTTCTTTCCCCAATTGAACATTTGAACCTCTTATGTAATATATGTATATTTCCTAATTTGGGTACAATATGTATGGGTTTTCGCTTGAAATTACTATGGAGTATTGAGTATCAGGGACATATGGGTTATGGGGTCGAATTTCCTGCGAACCAATATGGTGGACGGAAAATCCTATGGGGTCTCAAGGGTTATGGGTTATCTCAAGTATGGCTTAAGACAAGTTTGACTGTAATCCATTCCTTCGACTCGACTCGGAGGATCAATACCCCTTTTGGTGGCCTCAGACTCTCCTCGACGACCTCGGAATCTCGCAGACCCTACCCGAAGGGCCCAAAGCTCCAAGAGGAGCCGTTCCAGACGAAATACTGACAGCAAAGCAATGCACCAATTTCAACCGCTTATTTAAAGAGCTTGCTTTACGGGACGATGATGGCTACGTGGTTAAACTCATCGATATCGTGCTCAGGTTCATGGCCTGGATGGAGCGTAGCAAAGAAGCCGATGTTGGTGAGGGTTACTGTGGAAAGCTAAACGTAGGTGGCCTCGAGATGCTGTTCTTCGGCGAAGTAGGCTGCAGCGCTGCTCGTGTCCCGGTCTTCCACTTGACTAGTGCCAGGAAGCGATACATGGGGAGAAATTGGTTTGAGCCCGGGTACGACGAGAGCGTCTGGCCACCACAAGATAGAGATAAGATTGACGTGTCGGACATTGCACTCCTCCTGACCCTAGCACAAGGCCAAAAGGAATTGAAAATTCCTGTTGATTGGAATGATGGCAACTACACAGTAAGCAATATGCGTCCAGTATAACTGATAGAAGAAGGCTCACTCTCTGTGAAATAGGTACATGTCATGTATCCTACGGCGTCAAGGGAGGAGCTTGTCGTACTCACCGCACACATTCCGCATGATACTGTCGTTGGCATAACTGAAGGGCACCCAACGATCCGGCCCTTTCGGATCACTCGGGATACTGTTAATCTGAATTACAGTGGTGGTTGGGAGAACAACCCTATCATTCAAGTTATTGTGGGCTTGGTGGAGCAGGGGATAGAAACTGCGAAGAAAGGTGGATTATACCCGCAGAAAAACCGCACCGAAGCCTATCCTCCACTGGATAAGCGCACCCCAACAGGACCACAGGAGTCGAATGATTGATATGTGGCTTTGAGGGCACTTAGACACCTACTACATGACCTGATAAATCGATCGTGTATAAGACACACTAGTAGCAAAGTAAGAATAAATGTCGACGCACCCAAGCAGCGGTGAGGTCTCACCCACCAGAAATTCTATGACCCGAGACAACTTAGAATGTTTACAACCCATTTCTGAGAAATTCGCGCACCCTCGCTTACAAGGATCCTTCAAATGGCGCCTTGTTGTAGACAATTTCCGTCCAGAGTACATGCGATCGGAGTGGGAGTTTGAGCAGGATTTGGACTGTGGTATCGGCAGTGCTCGAAACTATTTGAAAACGCTAGGAGATGTGCGCCCGCGGGCAACGTCTCTCATTTATAAGGTGTGATGAAACAGTTGGTGTCGAAGTAAGTGGTGAACTTTTGGCCGTATGGACCACGGCGAATGGGGAACGACGACATTATCCGCGCTCAGTGATGCAAGACCTTTCCACATTCTAGTCGAAAATTTGGGATGGTGTGGAGGTATTAGTCGAGTGAGATCGAGGTCTTGAAGGGAAAGTCCTGTATCAACCCAGTAATATTGGCAAGATGGAAGCACGGTGGCACCGCAGAGAAGCGAGGGTAGTACTTGGTAAAAAGCGGAGCTGGGAAACTAACACGTTGCAAGAAAAATTAGGCTGGAGGCTCCGTATATGTTGGAAAATCCAGTTGGAGGATACCGCCATCGTCTATGATCAGTAGATTAGACACTGAAACAGAAGTGTTTGCACAGAATCAATGTACACAGGGCGAGTAGTCGCAATCCTTGCTCATCTGGATTCTTTTCCTGCATCTCCAGGTTTCCGAGTAAACTAGTAATTCAATGAATGAAAGCTAAATGTGATCGGAGGGTGGACGTTTGTGTCCAAGAACTTGGGCCTACGTTCCCACGGATCTGCCAATTCTACTTCAGACACTACTTTCTTATTCTCTCCGATACTGCCCATGAACTGTGAGGTTTCTTGTTCCCAAAGAGCAGCGAGAGCAATCGAAACGCCTAAAAATCGCTGAACATCCGCCTGCTCCAGCCTCCGCAAGTCCTTGTCCAGCTCGAAGGTGCTGATGCACGATAGCTTGGAGTTCCGTGGAGCTGTACAGCGCTGCCGACGTCCTTGTGCCTATGAGCTAAAATACCACAGGGAGACGACCTAAACCATCGTTACTACTGCCTGAGACGCCCGTGAACTCGGCGAAGGCGACGCTCCTGCACCTCCGCCGCAGAACAAGTCTGCATCCAGCACCCCTCAGCGCCAACCCTTCAACCACGTTCACCTAGCCCCCGGGGCTGAGAACTGTGGTCCCATTCGTATGGCGATTCCTCTCTCTTGTGTTTGTCTAGCGCTGTCGCTTGTTGTTAGATTTGCTCCAGGCCTCCCGAAATCCAACACCAACACTAGAAGGTCCGCCATCTTCCGTCAACGCCCCGCAGAGATCCCGGTCGAATATTGGAGCATGCGTCACGGCTGTGTCGCGGTGCAGGGAGGGCTCCTGAGCATCGAATATCATGCAGAGTGGATGGTACCTGGGGCCCAACGTTCGTACCTGGCCCACCACCAACTCTACCGCTTGTCCACAGCACCGGTACCCACACGCCCAGGATCGTTGCAGGTGACCATCTCGACGCGTCTTTGCTGTATTGGTTCTGGCCGACTGTCGTGCAGTGAGGGGCAAGGAAAAAGCATAATTTTACTACGTAACCTGAGTATTGTGCGCAATAGACCATACTTACAACCTCGAATCGACGTCTGATTAGATATGAACTTCAAGTGCAAAAACCACTGGTGCCTAGGCTTTTTATAATGTGATGTACTGCGTCGTAGACTCGTAGACTCCTGTTCAACTTGAAGCCTTGAAGAAGATACCTGAATTTGCTTCGCCACAATTTGTATATAACAAATGAGCTATGATCCGCACGCTGAGATAGCACTCCTTGCGTACTTGAGTTTTAGCGCAAACCGCCCGGATCTTGCACGCATAAATCCGCGCGTGCAGACCTAACCCCAAGCGCTGGTTCCCTTTACACCACCATGCTAATCGCCCGCCCCGCCCGCCGTCTCCTCGGGCGCCCCTCTGTCGTGTCCTACTTCCACACCACGCCCGCATACTGGGCAGCGCGCAAGAGCATCCAGAAGTTTAACCTCGCCGACATTGGCGAGGGCATCACCGAGTGTGAGGTCATAAAGTGGTGCGTATGCTCCGGCCGGAATAATTTCTTCTTGTCGTCTCACCACAGTGAGCAGGAGCATCCAGCCTAATGCTAGGATCCAGGCTTTTGACCCCCTGTGTGAAGTGCAGAGCGACAAGGCCAGCGTCGAGATAACGAGCCCGTTCGATGGAGTCGTCACGCAACTGCTCGTGCAGGAAGGCGAGGTAGCGAAAGTGGGATCGGGGCTGTGTCTTATTGAAGTCGAAGAAGATGTTGGCGATGCAGTGGAGCCTGCCAAAGCGGAGCCTGCACCAGCACCGACGGAGGCAGCAACCCCGGCGGCACCAGTAGCTGAAGCGGACCGCCGTCTTCATCCTATGGATCCGAAGTTCACGCCTGGTGCCGCGGACAACGTACTCGCTGCACCATCAGTGCGCCATTTTGCACGACAGCAGGGTGTGGACCTTGCTAAGCTGATGCCGGGGACTGGCAAGGGCGGTCGTATCGAGAAACGCGATGTCGAGGCGTACCTCGCCAAAGGCAGTCAAGCGGAGCCTGCGCAAACGTCGCAGGCGCAGGTTCCGACGGTCCAGGAGCAGGATGTGGTGGTGGAACTCGGTAGGACACGCTACGGGATGTGGAAGGCTATGGAAAAGGTACGCGTCCTGGCTTGCATGAACTTTGTTCACTCTAATCCTCTTCCGCAGAGCTTGGAAATCCCTCACTTTGGGTAAGTCACTTGGATTATGATTCAAACGTTAACTTAAGTGTATTATTACAGGTACTCTACCACACTCGATATCACAGCTCTGCATAACCTTTTACCTACACTAAACGCCCACATCCCAGCGCACTTCCTCCCGACACCACCTAAATCAGCCTACATGGCCGTCAACCCATCCGCACTCTACCCCGCCCCGACACCAGCAGCCGTCTCCGAGTCCCAACAATTCAAACGACTAACATACCTCCCAATCCTCCTGAAAACCCTGTCAAAAGCCATGCTGGAATGGCCGCTTCTCCGCGCGTCCATCACACCCGCACCAACCACGCCCAAGCCCACACTAACTATCCGGCCGCACGCCGACATCAGCATCGCGCTGTCGACGCCCACGGGGTTGTACACGCCGACGTTAGCGAGCGTCGACACGCACTCCGTGTACGGACTCGCGTCGCGGCTCGCGCACCTTTCACACCTCGGACGGCAGGTACCCTGTGCGCTCTCGCCGAAGGAGATGCCCAAACGTGGGGGCACGATCACCGTGTCGAACGTCGGCGCCATCGGCGCAGGCGAGTTTGCGTCGCCCGTCCTCGTGCCAGGCGGGGGCGTCGCGATCGTTGCGCTCGGACGTGCGAAGTGGGTGTGGGACGTGGATGGCGTGTATGGTGAGAAGGGCGGCGAGCGGCGGTTGAAGTTGGGTGTGAGCTGGAGTGCGGACCACCGTGTTGTTGAGGGGGCGGAGCTGGCTGCGTTTGTGGAGACTTGGAGGAGCTGGGTTGAGAGGCCTGAGAGGCTCATTGCCGAGAGCGTTTAGGAGGGAAGATGCAAGGTATGAATATATTCTACGTCGTACGCTTCTGGTCGAGATTGAATATATGTTGTCCAGGGGAGTTCGCAGCATACAATGTATATGTAATTCGGAATTCATACATTTTTAAAATCAATCCTTTGCATAGGATTTCTTTGAGCAAATTGGCTCAGAACTTCTCTGCTTTCATTTTCTTCTCGCTGCTAAGAATATTGGCAAGTACATAGTCCTGCCTGGAATCATGGATAGACTTCAATGGTCGTGAAAAAAATGTATATAGATCCAGAGGGATTATGCAGTTCCTTGTTTTCAAGTTGTGGTGCTTAGTGGTGGATTTACACGCACAATGCAACTTGCACTGTTAACCTCCCAACTTGATCACTCGAACAAAGACCAACCGAAATTAGCATGTTAACGTCTGGCTATAGGTGAACAAGTACATAAAATAATACAGAAATAATACAACCCACTCGTCACGCATACTGTAAAAGTAAATCAGGATCCTCGAATTGAAGAGATGGGAAAACACAACGCACTCTAGTGAACGTTCCCATCGTCATGAACGTCTCCTTCCTCTTCCCGTCCGAACTACTCTCATACATGCTCTTCACCGCCGCACTCATGCCCGCCTTCCGCTTCGCCTCCTCCATGGCCAGGCTACTGATCACTGCGCGGCTGGCGGCTGCGATGCTCGGGTTCGTGCTCGGCCGCTCCTGCTTCTTCGCCGGCGGCGCCTCACCCTCGTCCGCGTGCTTCCGCTTCTTATTTTTCTTAGACTTCGACGGTTCCAGGAGCCGCCGCTGCTCCATGGCCATCCGGAGCGAGAATTCCTCTTCTGAAGATGGGTTGAGCGCGACGACGTCCTGCGCGGGGTCGTACTTGGTCGCGCACTGAGGGCAGAGCGCCAACTCCTTCGCAGTATCCGCTTCGGGAGGGGGTGTGGAGGACGACGACGACGACGATACGGCTCGCAGTCCTGCGTGGGATAGAACACAGCCGCACGGTGCGAGGTAGATGAAAGGCTGGATGCCGTTCATCTCTTTGAGAGTCAGCGGGCAGATGAATTGTGGGTGTTCGGAGTCAGAGGTCGTCGGAGGCGTGCGCGCAGGATTGGGGCATAAAGTGAGTGTTTTAATGTCCTGAATATAACCAGGTTAACCAAGTGAAATCATATAGGATTTAATCAACATACTTTTAAAGAGCGTATGTGTCCACATATCTTCTCTCCATCGCCATACGCAGACTTGTCCAATAAATATTCTATTATTGAATCCTTGTTGTAGAGTTTGCCGAGCGCACACGACACCACAGGCTCCTGAAGTTTGCGCTATAGAAAAACAGTCATTGATTGTAGTTTTAAAAGAAAAAATAAGGAAGATACCTTCGACAGGGCGCAAAAGAACCATCGTGCGCGAGTCTGGTTGGCTTTATCAGCCTGTTCTGCCTAAATAAAACCCTCTTCAACTAATTGCCCTGTGGATGATGGATAACTGACATACCTTCGGTTTGCTCTTCACTAGATCTCTACGATCAGGGATACTTCCTCCATCATTACCCATGATGAGCTACTCTCCAGCGTATCCTTGGTGGTGGTTATGAGAGAAGGGGCGTGGGAGTTATCATGTCTGGGACTCGGATATATTCACTCCGAGTCCCGACGGGTGATTCCAGACCAGGGCAGTTGAACAGACTTCGCAGCGCGATGCTGCAGGATTTGTCGCACATGGATCGAATAACGCAGCTCCAAGATGAGATTCAGCAGGTAAGAGTGTATGGTGCTGCAGACCTGGTATTTTCCTGAAACTCTGCAGCTTCTTATGATCATGTCCAACAGTATCGCATACCTTACCTCTCGGTCGAACTTCCTCCAGGTTAGCCCAGAAATACCGATAACGAAATCAAGGAACGTGGAAAAGTACGACCCGCCAGATGTGTTTGAAGGTGAGTCATTTACAACGCACACCGAACCATGCTCACGCGCGAAAAGCGAACAAAAAGGAGCTTGTGGCGGACTTGATGGTTAAAGCAAAGCAGGTCGAATATCTCATCCAGTCACTTCCAGAGCCGGAGCCAGAAGAGGTACAGGTACGCTGTGGAAAATCCTATTCTCATCCGCTATTCACAGCTTGCCAGGCAAAACGTCTTGCGGAACTAGAGGAAGAGATGCAGGTTGTCAATGCCGAGTACATCCGTGCTGTTCATCGTGCTAGTGCGTTTCCCTTGTTATTTTCGTTCATTGAAACACCCTGACATGGAAATATAGAGGATCTGCATGCGCAAGTCAAAGACGCGTTACTTCTTGTCCTCGAGGACACCGATGCCGCCGAACTCGCGGGCGAAGCTTCGGGATAGATGCATGTTTCTTGCATCAATCACGGCTATGTGACGCAGGGCCCGACTTCTCAACAAACCATACTCCCAAGATAATCCAGGACGTTCATCCAAGGAACCACAAAAGTAACTGGACTATACAGGGCGAAGGTAAGGTTCCTAAGACTCTTTTGAACCGGATGTCAGATTTCATCAGAGTATACTTCCTTAAGGAGGCCGTCTAGGGAACTGAGTACGGGCTATCAAATCGTTACACTCCGAAGGCCTTGCAGCATCTTTGACCATCATGATCTATGAAATTGATGATATCCCGGCTGTCCTTGCACATTGGAAACTACCGAAATCATTACTTCTTATAATCTCAAACTACCTAGATTTCTATCTGGTCGAGAGCAAGTCGCAGCTGTACGAATCACCTCAAGTCTTTAATTTCGAACGCTATTGTTGACCGTCATGATCTACTTGAAAAATTAATGATAACCTCTTTCCTTTTACCCTTGACAGTGGATGAATAGTACCAAAACCCTCACTTCTTACGACACCAGGAATTTCTTGGACAAGATACACCTCGACATCACATTCTTGAATTACTCGATTCGTTGGCTTCCAATAAATACTTGAAATAAACATTAAACGGGTTATTTTGGTTCCTCGCGGTATCTTCCTCTAAACATCACATGTCTCGCTCCAGTCCTCCCAAGCCACCTTACCAGTTTGTATATCCAATATCCTATCGAGAAGTGCCCTGCCGACGTCTCCCAGGCCCCTATTCTCCGAAGGGAGGACAAGGTCCTTACCCTCCCAGCCGATACGACCGACCGGCGCGACGGCGACGGCGGTGCCCACGCCAAAGGCCTCGAGGAGCTTGCCCTCAGCTGACCACGCGGCGAGCTCAGGCATCGTCAGCGGGCGCTCGTGTGTGTGCAAGCGTAGGGTCGGCGGGAGGTTGGGCAGGACTGTGCGGTGGGCGGTGTGCGCATCGAGGAGGGCGAGACACGAGAGGCGCGTAAGGCCAGGGAGGATGGTGCCGTCAAGTGGGGGTGTGATAATGTCCAGATCTGTAAACGCCATAAGTTTATTTGAGATACAGGTAGAAAAACATACTAACCACCGTCGTCGCGCTGCACCACAACGAAAAAGTTCATTGCACCGGCCTCTGTGATCTTGTGGTCATCGCCCAGGAGCCACAGAATCTGGCTATATCCCTGTTTTGCTGCGATGCGCTGGGGAAGGAAACCCGGGGCGTAGTTGAGGCCGAGTTTGTGTCCGCCGGTACCGCCAGGCCATGACCGAACGGTGGAGCCCACGGCGAGTAGAGAGATGCCCTTGGCGTCGGTTTTGAAGTAGGGTCCAGTGGGTGTCATGATCACATACATCATCGCACTGTCAGACGCCGCGACGCCAAGCGCTGACCGGGTCCCGATGATGGTGGGGCGAATGTATAGACTGTGGCCTGGCCTGGCGGGGATCCACCGCGCGTCAATAGTCACAAGGCGTTTGATGAGGATTAGAAGCGCCTCAGTGTCGAACGGCTGGGGGCCGAATATATAAGTGTATGATGGTGGCGTTGTTTATGGTGGACATACCGGCAGAGCGACGCGCTCAGCAGATCGCGCAAGACGTTCCATATTCTTTTTGGGGCGGAAGAGCCGTGCTTCGCCGTTGGGACCCAGGTATGCCTATGATCTAATGTAAGTGACTCAAACACGAACACAGCCCAGCCATTGAAAAATGCTGACCTTCATACCCTCAAAGACGTTGGGGCAGTATTGGAAGCACGAACTCGCGGGGTCGAGACTGATAGGGCCATATGGCTTGATTTCTGGCGCAGACCAGCCTGTTTCTGGTTCGTAGTTGATCACAAGCATGTGGTCGGTCTTAGTCTATACAAGAGAAAGTATAGTCAGCTCATTCCGTTCTCGAATTCGATGGGGGGAAAGGCCTACCTCTCCAAACTGTACATCTTCCGTCACTGGTTTAAGATTTTTTGCGAGTGTGATGATGAGCTTAGACGTCTATAGAGCGCAACAGGTTAGCTGTCGGTCTCGTAGAAACAAACACCAAAGAGCGCACATCGAGCTCAGCGACATGAGAATCGCCGTTGAATAAGGAAAGAACGTTCTTCTCAATTGCCATAGTGGATATTTGTTGAAAAAACAGAAAGTCGTGAAAAGAATAGGAAAGTTCACGAAACCAATGACTCGGAGCAAGGATTGCATTTTATGGGGCAAGAGATCCGAGTGACAAAAATTTCGATCATGATCGACACGAGATCTTATCTTACGTATCATCGCAGCAATCACACTTTAACAAAGTCTACAACTTGGTGTGAACGTCAGGTCAGCAAAAGGAAAACCTTCTGCGTTCATTTGATATTTCAGAGGATTATGGGGTGGGAAATAATGCTTACCTTCATTGGTTTTAACTCTTATCGCCGAGCTTAATCGCAACTTCAAGCGGTTGATGGAACAGTGTGGGGAATCATGAGTCTAAAGACTTCCGTTGAGAGGAAGCGAAAGATGTGCACTAAATTGGCGTATTGGTAAGTGGACTTGAACATCCGCATAGGTACTCAAGACAATGTTACAACTCGGTTGGTAAATTAGGCCAACTTGAAGAAATGACGAGGTTCAAATGCCGTACTGTGTGTCTAAAGCGCGAACCGCCTCCTGTAAATTGAGAATTAAAGCAAAAATGTATCGCTTAAAATTTTACACAAACATGCCTCTAACGTATGCAGATACGAATCAAAAGAGCTAGGACAAAGTTCCCGAACAGCCGTGACTAGATCATATAGATAGTCCTTGAAAATATGTCAATGTTGTGAAGCAAGTGGATCATCATTGATACTCAAAGACCTTGTTACGGCCTGATGGACCTACGGAAGACCATATTCGCTTGGCAAGAGCATCTATTGGCTCGTATCCCACTGATGAAAGATATTTGAATTGAAGAGAAACTCAGAGAAGACCCCAAATACCATAAGAAGGGTTATCGTCCCGTCCAACATAACACTTCAAATTATTCAGGCTGCATTCAGATAAAAAGAGTAACACTTACGAAAGCCTGGTACATAAAATACTTAACATTTAGCTTTTGGTAGAGTGTGAACAGAAGGATGTAGCTTCTCACATCATGAATTATGACTTTCTCCTGATCCCCGTCCATACCGTAGATATCAAGTACTTCCACAGTATATCCATCCTAGGATATAGTCATAGTCATTAATGTGAAGAACGCCATACTCTGAGTACGACATACCTTCTCCCGATAATCTAAAAGACATTAATATTATCACGAATTGTCACGGATAACCATAGAAGAGACTCGCCTAGGTAGTCGCGCACTTCGGCCACGTAAGCCGGGTCTATGGTATACGCAATGCCTGCCCACCGCATTACAAAGGTATGGACAGGATGTCATAGACAGAGGAGGAGCGCACCCCATACAGCGTCATCATCGGAAGAAGGATCCTATCCAAAAAGTGAGGAATCAACGCAGTGTGTAACATTGAACATGACTTGCCGAACCCGAAAACTTATCCCAATCCACCTTATGCATGAGTGTCACGACCCTCCCTGGACTCTTACATTACCGGTAAGAAACCCACGTCTTCCATCTTCGATCACACAAGAACGAAGAAATAAGTTTCGCACCTCCGGCGTGCCTCTGTGATCATGCGATTTCTGTGCAAAGCGTCGTACATAGCCTTTCAAGAACCCCGGGACTGTTGGTACATTGAGACGACGACGAAGGGGCAGGGTAAGAATTAGCGTACCTTGTGCAATCGTGTGTGGAGGAGGCTATTATCATCAAGGGGATAAGCGCAGTACAGTGGTCTATTTGCCATCCCTACCTTGAAGATAAGTGATCCATATCCGAACACGATGAATTCGCTGGTCATGAATTGGCTTCCTTTGCGTGCTTATACAAATGCTTAAATTTCCTCCTAGAGACCTGACGTTTTTGGGGGGGAATCTTGAGAATGAAAACGCGATGCAAGATGAAGATAAAGACGGAAGATACTGGAGTAGGTGTCGGATTCCGGAGATCAAGTTAAATAATCTTATGATGTCTGTAACTAATCGCACATCCGCGTCGAGGTTGCGTCAAGGTCCAAACTCGAGCTTTCGAGCTTCTCAAGAGTCACAGCTTCAAGACCCAAGCAATTTAAACGACTCGGAGTCTGATTATACGCACGTAAAAGTCAAACTAGGATCCAAGTTACAACGGTGCTCGTAAATTCGCGCTGCTACAAGAACTCATCCAGAATCGGAGGCTCGGCTCATTCAGGAAACCAAGTGGTATCCATAAAATGTCCAGGATGCTACCGAGAAAAACACAAATATGGCGAGCGTGTCTAGCATCTACAACTTACGGATATTCAAGTTGCCCAAATGGCTATACCAGGCATACCTGTTCATGAATCACGAAGAGCCCTTTAATCTAGTAGGTAAGTTGGATTAGATCCTGGATTTTTATGAGAACGAAGGGCCACATTACCCGCGCTATTCATGTACAGTTCCAAGCATCTTCTCAAAGGCAGCGCGTACATCTGGTGTTTTTAAAGCTAAGAATTCGGCGGAGTTCACATAAACACTGAGCTCTGTCTGCCAGATCCCATCACCAGCGGTATGGATATTATTGAGGATGATCTTCTCAAGTGGGTACTTGCCCCGCACTCCAACGCTCCAATTCGGGTCTGTGGAATTGATCAGTCCTTGACTACATGCCTTCAAATAAATCAAACGAAGATCCCAATCAGTAAGGTCATGTAGCGTGGTGGGCGGGCGTACCTCCACGAATGCGCCGACAAAGTTGCCCACGACGCAGGCGAGTTGCCAGTACAAAAGAGGCTTGCCCTCATGCTTCAACGGGATCTCGTGCACCCAATTATGACCCTCATAGCCCTTCCACTAAATGTTCCATATCATCAGTTAGATTTACCGACCAAAGCAGTGCCTCTTTCACTTACCATATCCAAACGTAACAGGATCGAATCTTTGCCCTGAAGATGTTTATTCCATGATGTTACTTCCTCTTCGAAGTACCGCATCCCGAGTCCAGTGCAGCACTTTGATATCGAAGCCCCATCAACATATCTCGTCTTGCGCTTGCGGGTAGTAGCCTGGTACCGGATTATCTCGAGCTCCTCGAAGGGGATTGATAATACAGGAAGGGCTCGTCCGCGTCGATCAACCGGAAGGCGCTCGCGGTGTTCTGCGACCTTATTACCTCAAACTAAACGTGCAGTTGCGAATGCAGAAAAGGGACTGACGTACATGCATTTGTGTAGTCCCTGCAAAGGCAGCAGGGTATTGGATTTGTGCCTGGTTGGCGAAGTTATCAGATATGAGCCCCGCCATGGTCAAGTTGCGAAAAACAAGAGCGAAGGTCGCAAAGCAGGGAATTGAACTTAGGGTGTATTTATGCCTAGTCAACAAAATGTTCTGGCCAGAGCGCAATGGTACTAAATCTCGTGTCACAAGGTTCGCGATCACATCTATTGTTTTCCGGAAGAGGGGCCTTCTCGAGTAGTGACCACAATGGGACCCTGCGAAAGCGGGACTGGGGGAAAGGACCATGTCTGTATTCCGACGGTATCGAAGTGCCAGTGAAATCCTAGCGGCAAACACTACTGGAGCATGAAAATTTTTATGCTTCCAACCTCCTGTACGTTATCCTAATAAAACGATAGAAACTGATGACCTTGTTGGCTTTTTATTTGGTGCAGGGTTCCAGGCATAAAAATAATAATGCGTACCTTTGCCAGGAGGTAAGAGTATTGTCTTTTCATACACCCCAACATCGAATGAGTGCGATCTTTAAGTATAGTCCTAGAGTCAGAGCGTGTTCAAGTCACTTGGTACTTCGCTCTTGAGCTCCAAGGAGATTAGCGACAACGGCAGCGCTATCCTGGCTACGCTTCAGTTGTTCATAAATAAATTGGATAGATCGGTTTGCTTGTGATAACATCGCTTGTTCTGTTGGCGCAGTGACCGTTTGAGTAGAGCTAGGGACAGGTAGGAGAGGTAGTGCTCCGACACCACTCTGCGATAATAGATCAACAAGGCTTTGAACCGTCTGTTTCAATGTCGCGATATCCGCTGGAAAAAGGTAGGTCAAGGAGAACGGGAGGAGCTACTGGGAATCCTACCTTGTGTTTGAGTAGGGCTGTTTCCCGGATGATACGCGTTCTGGCTGTAAATTTAGGTGAGTAACCAAGCAGAGCTTTGTCGATTACCAATGACACACATTCCCGACAGCGAGCTGCGAGCAAGAGTCTGTAATCTTGCGACGCTTTCTTGGGCGATCTGAATGTTCTGCTGGAAAGCCGCAGGAGAGTTCGGGTCCGGACCTTGATGAAGTGAGTGGTCCGGTAGAAATGTTGGCTGGTTCGCGAACTGCTGTCCCGAAGAATAGCCTGGTTGCATCGTCGAATTGAATCCGCTCACATTACCACTAGAACTTGAAGAAAAGTTCTGAGGATTTGGCAGCATGGTGAACGTTTGGCTGTAAGTCCAAAATGATGGCTGTTTCGTGACGTATCCCATCTCAAACAAACAGACAGACCTCTCTCGGAGTCTTCACTGATTTTAAGTAACTCTCTCAATGCATTGAAGGCCTTGCATTGAAGAATGTTAAATTTCATATGCACGCCCGACTTCTCCGTATTTTACCCTATTATGTTTTATTATGAATTGACTTGGTGGAGTGTGGCCCAACAATGAACATTAATTGATTAGATACTATTTCTCTAATATCTCGTATATATATCCTTATGACCGGCATTCGTATGGCAATGTCTGCTCCTCTCCATATTGGGGGAGTCTCTATTGTCCATCCAAATCTAGCAGCCGGAGCGGCGCGATGGCTAGTCTTGTCTTATCATAACGATCTAATCTAATTTAAACGTTGATTTTAATTTTTCTCTCGTTAGCCATCTTCTATATCTCATCTCGAAGCGAGAACTTTTTTTGTGGAGAATACAGAGGTGTGTCTGCAAATTGACTTGTTTTTATTCAATTTTTATTGCTGTTTTCGAAATAGTTGGCGCGGCCGTAACACTCGCAAACATTCGCACCAAACGGACCCCAATCTTCCAACCGCAATAACTCGCTCAATTCTAAGCCGTTTGACTAGTTCTAAGAGGTGACTCTAACTTATTTTTTGTTATCTAGGGCGCCCAACAGTTAGTTTCAATATATATTCATTTTTTACCACAGCGCAAGAAGATGGCCTATTGTCCAGTCAAACACGTATTGCTTCAAATTGGGCAGTTGAAATATTCTGATTTTTTGATATGTTCATCTTGGATTATATATGCAGGGCGCCCCATTTTTCGTTTGAAGAAAAAAGCTCACTTTCGCGCGCAAG
>JABCKI010000380.1:0-14734 GCA_018282025.1 Sphagnurus paluster
ATTAGATGCCAGACTTACTCATCCCATTTAGTTGCTTATTTATTACTTCTTACTCAGCATCATTGCCAATTACTATATATACAGTAGCATAGACAGTCAAGGCTCCTCAGCTTGACCTAGGCAATATTACAGCTTTAACTCAGCACCTTTGCTCTCTTCTTGCTCTATAAGACTTGTGGCCACCCAAGTCTTCTTGATACCTCGATCCCCTTTACTTCAGTAAAGGCACAGACTTATAGGCAGTGCCCTATACTAGAACCAGACAGAGTCTTAGCTTATTAAAGCAGACTCTAGACTAAGTCTTAGCTTGTTGAAGCAGACTTTGCTTGTAGGCTACGCCCAAGCACAAACAACCGATTCTTGGTCTTGAGTTAAGGCCTAAAGCTGTAACACCTGAAGCTTGATCTCCTTTTGATTATTGCACAGTGCCTGGAGGTCATTAAATGGTTCAATAATCATGGGGCAGCATTACATCTTCTTAAACAGGAGATGAAGTTCACATACAATGGTAAGATCTGGGCACTCATTCTTCCTGTTATTACCTGATGGACAGCACACTATCTTTCCACGACGCGCCTTCTAAAGGTTAAGAGTGCAGTCACATCATGTGTACACAGGCACCAGGAGAAGCTGATTGTCGCAGGAGGCAAGACACAGGAGGTCCAACAGAAGGCAGAGGAGATCATCAAGACTGTAAAGAATGATTGGTTCTGGCAAGGTCTTTCCAAGTAGGTGGCCCTTCTCAATTTTGGTCACAGAATAGGCTGACAATGAAAAGAATCCAATCTGTCCTAGAGCCACTTGCAATTGCAGCAAATATTACACAAGCATCACATACTTGTCTTGATCACGTACTTCTCACACTTGGAAACCTATTCCACATCTACTCAACATCAGCCATTGACCCAGAAATTGCCTATCAGATACAGTCCAGCCTCGAGAAACGTTGCGAAAAGGCTGACCAGGATATCTTCATCTTGGCAGTCCTATTCAATCCATGGATCCAATCAAGTATCTTTAACCCTGATGCCCTTACCGAGTCTGGTCTTTTCAATATTGTCAGGCGCGTTTTCAAGAGGTTTTATATGCAGGATGGAGGTGTTGGACTTTTGAAAGCATTCAAGGAGTATATCAAAGAAGAGGGCCAGTTTTCAAGAGTAGAAATGATGAAGGATGAGCACCGAGAAATGTGCAAGAGCAAGGTGTGTCATATGTGGATTTTTTGTACTCCTCTTACTAACTTTCATCTAGAACAAGCCTGTTGATCTTGTCTTCATTTGGAGCTTCATCGAATCTCAGCCACTATCAAGTGACACTCCGAACAGGCTCAATACTCTTGTCAAGCTTGCAATTCAAGTCCTGACACTGATTGCTAATTCTGCCGGCTGTGAGCGACCTTCAGCACCTTTGGCACCATACACACAAAGCACCAGAACAAACTCAAGGCCAAGCAAGTCCACAAAATAGGTGTAGTGAAGATGGATATCAAATGACAACAAGCGGACAATCTCGCAGCAAAAAATCCTTGAAAACGCAAGTTTGGAGAGACAGAACCACAGAATTCAGATCCTCCTGACAACCCTTTGCTGCTCACCACTGATCCTGACCCCACTGACTTCAATGCAGTTGCGGCTACCCTCATCCACAATTCCTTTGCTGACAACATCGAGCCTGATCTTCCACCCATCATCCCTGCCGCCGAGTTGGCACCATCAGGTCGATCTGGAAAGATTTCACTTGCAAGACTCTTCAAATATAACGATGGGAATGGCTTGGATTTTTATTGGGAGGGTGGTATCCAGAACATCAAGTGGGAGCTTCAGTGATGTGATGCAGAGGAACTTGACAAAATTCCTCTTTTCTGACCTTTAATTTCACTTCCCAGCTTTAATTTTACTCTAGTGATACAGTATTTCAATATTATACACCTTATAATTCATTTTTACAAGGCACTTCTATTGTACAGTGGAGAGCAAACTGCGAGTGTGAGTTACCATATGACTTCAACAATTCTGACAAGTACCCAGATGATATTATTACCTGCAATAACCAGAATCGCACGGTGGGGTCAATGAAATGGTTGGACCCACAATTTATTGACTTTTGTTGACTGACCCAGTCAGACCTGGGTCTACGCCAACACTGCTAGTTTGTAACAGAAGTGCACACATTCTTTGCCTCTTTCCATGTCCTTGGCTCGTCTTCAAACTCCAGATTGACAGGATCAACTCTATGATTGCTGCCAAGAATTGATCATGATTGAGGTCATGTCCAATTTTGGTAAGGTCAGGAGGGGCAGGTTCTGGGAGTTCCTGAGCTGGGGGATTGATGTCATTGATGCAGGCCTGTTTATTTATTATAGGTGAGGGTACAATATCTGATTATTTGGGAAAAGGGCAGAGACTGATTTTATATGATTTTAGGAATAAATTAGAGATAAAAAATGACAATTTTTTTTTTTGAAATTTAGAACTAAAAAAAAGCATTACTTAATAATCAAGAAGAATACTTACAGAATTGAATTGAGATATATTGCCAAATCTGCCTAATACATGAAAGGTCTTGGCTCTTTAAATACTACAAGTATAGAGAGTAGCAAGCACTATCTAATGAAGGAGTCATATCCGAAATGGGATGAGTACAAGAAAATATGGGCCAGGAAAAAGATAGTAAAGATATACAAAGAAATTTTGAAATTGTGCTATTTAAGACTTCTCAAAAAACAAAAAAAAAAAAATGAAAACAAAAAAAATAAGTAGATAGACAGGCTATGAATCTTCAGCTCCAATTCATTTGCCTTTCTCAGATTCTGCTCTTTGAGACTATCAAGATGATTGAAGATCTTCTCTGCTGTAGTCACATTGCCTTGCTTATAATATGTAATTGCAAGATTATTTATAGCAGTTAAAGTGTCAGAGTGATGTAGTCCAAGAATCTGCTCACACAGGCTAATAACTTTGATTTGCATCTTCTCTAATTTGGTGAAATTGCCCTGTTCATGATATGTGTTTGCAAGATTTCTCATAGCATTGAGAGTGTCAGGATGATGTGGTCCAAAAATCTGTTTACACAAGTCATGAACCTTGATTTGCATCTCCTCTGCCTTTATAAGGTTGACCTGTTGAGAGTATGTGATTGCAAGATTTTTCATGGTGGTTAGAGTCCTGGGGTGATTTGTTCCAAAGGTCTGCTCATGCAGGCTAAGAACATTGCTGAGCATCTCCTCTGCCTTGGCCAAATTGCTTTGTTGATGATATGTCATTGCAAGATTATGCATGGTAGTTAGAGTGTCTGGATGATGTGGTCCCAGAAGTTGCTCACGCAAGGTAAGAACCTTGATTTCAATCTCTTCTGCCTTGGTAAAATTGCCTTGTTTATAATACGTGGCTGCAAGATTATGCATGGTAGTTAGAGTGTCAGGGTGATCTGTTCCAAGAATTGCCTGACGCAAGCCAAGAGCCTTGATTTGCATCTCCTCTGCCTTGGCCAAGTTTCCCTGTTCATAATATGTGAATGCAAGATTATGCATGGCAGTTAGAGTGTCTGGGTGATGTGGTATGAGAATCTGCTCACAAAGACCAAGAATCTTGGTTTGTATCTCCTCTGCATTGATTAAATTGCCTTGCTCATGATATGTATTTGCAAGACTACTCATGGTACTGAGAGTGTATGGGTGATGTGGTCCAAGAATCTGCTCACACAGACTGAGAACTTTGGCTTCCATCTTCTCAGCCTTGATTAAATTGCCCTGCTTATAATAAGTGGCTGCAAGATTGCTCATAGTAATTAGAGTCTTAGGGTGGTGTGGTCCAAGAATCTGGTCATGCAAGCTCAGAGCTTTAGTGAACATCTCTTCTGCCTTGATAAGGTTGCCCTGCTCATGATATGTGATTGCAAGATTGTGTATAGTAGCTAGTGTGTCAGGATGATCTGGTCCAAGAATCTCTGGATGCAAGTCAAGAATCTTGGTTTGTATCTCCTCTGCCTTGGCCAAGTTTCCCTGGTCATGATATGTGAATGCAATATTGTTCATGATAGTTAGAGTTTCAGGATGATGTGGTCCATGAATGTGTTCACACAGGCTGAGCACCTTCATTTGCATCTTCTCTGCCTTGGTCAAGTTGCTTTGTGCATAGTATGTATTTGCAAGATTGGTCATGTAAGTTAGAGTTTTAGGATGATTTGGTCCAAGAATCTGCTTGCTCAAGCTAAGAATCTTAATTTCTATCTCCTCAGCCTTAGTCAAATTGCCCTGTTCATAGTATATTTTTCCGAGAATTCCCATGGCAGTGAGAGTATCAGGATGATGGGGTCCAAGAATCTGCTCACTTAAGATACGTACCCTAGTTTGTATCTCCTCTGCCTTAGCCAAGTTTCCCTGGTCATGATATGTGAATGCAAGGTTATTCATGGCAGTGAGAATGTCAGGGTGATGTGGTCCAAGAACCTGTTCACGCAGGCTGAGAACCTTCAATTGCATCTCCTCTGCCTTGGCCAAGTTTCCCTGGTCACGATATGTGAATGCAATATTGTTCATGATAGTTAGAGTGTCAAGATGATGTAGCCCAAGAATTTGTTCACACTGGCTTAGGACCTTCATTTGCATCTCCTCTGCCTTGGTCAAATTACTTTGTGCATAGCATGTATTCGCAAGATTAGCCATGGCACTAAGAGTTTTGGGGTGATCTTGTCCAAGAATCTGATTGCACAAGCTAAGAACCTTAGTTTGTATTTCCTCTGCCTTGGAAAAGTTTCTTTCATCAAAATATCTGGATGCAATATTGTTCATGGCAGCTAGAGTTTCAGGGTGATGTGGTCCAAGAATCTGCTCACACTGGCTGAGGCCTTTCATTTGCAGCTCCTCTGCCTTGGCCAAATTGCCCTGTTTATGATATGTACCTGCAAGATTGATCATGGCAGTGAGAGTGTCAGGGTGATCTGGTCCAAGAATCTGCTTATACATGTTGAGAACTTTTATTTGCAGCTCCTCTGCCTTGGTCAAATTGCCCTGTTGATAATATGTGCTTGCAAGATTATTAATGGCAACCAGAGTGTCAGGGTGATCTGGTCCAAGAATCTGCTGACGAAAGCTAAGAACCTTGGTTTTCATCTCTTCTGCCTGAGTCAAATTGCCATGTTCCTGATATGTACATGCAAGATTGTTCATGGCAGTTAGAGTGTCAGGATGATGTGGTCCAAGAAATTGCACATGCAGGCTTAGAACACTAGATTGCATCTTCTCTGCATTGGTCAAATTGCCTTGTTTCAAGTATGTGGCTCCAAGATCACTCATGGAACTCAAAGTGTCAGGGTGGTGTGGTCCAAGAATCTTCTCACGCAGGCTGAGAACTTTTGTTTGCATCTCCTCTGCCTTGGTCAAATTGCCTTGTTCATGATATGTGTTTGCAAGATTGTTCATGGCAGTCAGAGTGTCAAGGTCATGTGGTCCAAGAATCTGCTCATGCAGGCTCAGAATCTTGCTTCTCATCTTCTCTGCCCTAGTCAACTTGCCTTGTTTAGCATATGTAGTTGCAAGATTGCTCATAGCAACTAGAGTGTCAGGATGATTTTGTCCAAAAAACTGCTCACATAGATACAGAACCTTAGTTCGCATCTCTATTGCTTTAGCCACATTTCCTTGTTCATGATATGTGATTGCAAGATAACTCATGGCAATTATACTGTCATGATGATCTGAACCCTTTATTTTCTGGGTCTCATCCAGAATCTGAGCACGGATAACTTCACTCTCTTTCCATCTGTGGCACATCTCAAAAGTCTGGGCAAAGCATTTTTTTGTTGCCAAAGGCATAGTACTATAATCTTGTTGCTCTCTCAAATGTGGTAAATATGTTTGAAGAGCATCAAAGTTCTTTTTGTCATTCAGCTCTGTGGTACATAAAATATAGAGCAATTGAGATGTGCACAATTTTATTTTTTCTTTGGCTGCTTTCTCCTCTTTATCATAGCTCCACCTATGAACCAGAGAATGGAAGTTGATTAAGTATTCTGTAGATCTTTGCACTAGTGAATATGATTGAAGGACCTCAATAGTCTCCTCAAGTAATGACTCATCCCATTCATTCTCTTCATTTGTAAAAAGTGATAAAAATTCCTTTGCTAAGGGTGTCTCTGCTCCTCCAGATGCTGAGAATGCATTTGCATACATGGCAATATTGATTTGGTTATATAGACCTGAGCATATCTTCAGGAACTCCTTGGCCCTCTCATCTAATTTTGAATGACTGATCTCCCAGGTCATATATACTGGCCTTTCATATGCATTCAAAGTTTGCTTTGATGTTTGAGTATTAAACTTAGTACGATTCTGTCTGTAGGCTTTGAGATATCCTGCCACACTTAGATGTTTATGTTGGCAAAGATAAGATCCTGCTTGTGCTATAGCAAGAGCCAAGCAACCAAGTTCTCTGACTAGTTCCAAGGCATCTTCATTATTCCACTGCTCTTGTTTGTGTTCATTGATACCCATGATGTTCAACAGTAGTTCAACTGCATCTGCTTCTGTCATGTCATGAATATTGTGGCTGCTTTCATTGCTATACACTTGACACTGAGAGTTGCGTGTAGTGACAAGTATGTTCCCATGAGTACACTTTGGAAAAAACTGTCCAAGATTTAGTTCTGCATCATCAGCCCTGTCAAAGACAAGTAACCACTCTGTCCTTTGATGGGCAAAATATAAAAGACTATTCTGGAGAGTTTCATGATTAAAATTAGCATTTTTAGCTATATTTCTGAGTGCAAGATCAATTCCAGCCTCTGTTGATGAGTCAATCCAGTGAATGCTTGAGAACCTTGATCCAAATTCCTGGATGAATTTTAATGCAATCTGTGTTTTTCCAGCACCACCAAGTCCATAAAGCACAGATATTCTCTGCTTTTTTAAAGTGACTGAAGCTGTACTAGGATTGAAATATTGCTCAAGTGAGATCAGAATATCTTCTCTGCCTGTAAAAGTAGAGGCTGGTGGAGGAATATACTGGACTACTGTAGGTTTTGTTAGAACAGAGCCATCTAATAAACCTGTTAGTTGGTATTCTAAAAAGAAAAATATAGCTTAAACTTACTGAGTTCTCCTACAGTCAAAGCTTTAGGACATTTCTGCAGCACTCTAGCTATAGCATTTACTGTTCTTTTGTTTTTATCTAGCTCAAGATATTGAACAGTGTGTGTCTTCACAGATGAAAGCATCCTCCAGTCTACAGAGCTTATTGTCTGATGACCTTGTTCCACACTGAGCCTGAAATAGACGTCTTTTATATGATTGAAGCGCTTTGCAAGTTCCTCAGCAGTGGATTCACAACTAGTAGCAATATTTTGCAGAACATCAACTAGACCAGACAGACCGGATGACTTCCAAGAGATAACACCTGGATGACCAGCACCAAGACTAACAATACAGGCAACATGCCTCAGAGAAAAAACATTCTGAGCCTCATCAATAACAAGCTTTGCTGGATTAGCATGACCCAGAGATGCCCCAAGAAACTCTTCTTTGACATGATCCCCTACAAGGGCAGACTTAAAAAACTTAGGGTCTGCAGTAGTAGTACGAACTGCCTCCCACACTGTACAATTATAGCTCTGATTGGCCCCTACCTGGTATGACCTGAAAAGTCGAGGCTGAGACATGTTGACTCGTGGCATTGCACATACAAAACTGCTGGGTCATTAACACATTTTTTATCAATATGAATAAATGGCAGAAACATACGTGAAGCAGTGAGTTTCTTCGTCAACTCTCATTTGGACATCTGGAAGGTATCCCAGAGACTGGATGATGTCTTTTATCCCTGCTTCGAGCTGATTTGCCTTGAAAATACTACTACTGCGGCCAAGCTTCTTGTCAGAAAATACATCTTTTGTCAATTTGACATAGGCCTGAATAGCCTTGTCAATTGGCATCTTGAGTCGGCCAAGCATGATAGCAATGAGCCTATTAAAAGAGGTAAACAGCTCAGCAAAATGTAAGGGTAAGCTAATGGTGTCGAAAACGCACCCGCCGGTCCCAACTCCGCCAATGAGATCAAAGTATTCACAAGGGAGTGGAACATCAGATAGATTCTCGTTGATCTTGATTCTATGCAAGATTTCTTCGAGGATGAGGAGCTCAGAGAGACCGAGTATGCCGCCGTTGTCTGTTTGATCGAAAGATTCAGATATTTCAATGCCAGTTGATGCCGAGGCGACGTACCAAGAGCCAGTAGTCTCACTCCTCGCTGATCTGCATCGACTGACGTATCCTCCATGGTTTAGAATGTGCTTGGTGTGTGGTATGTACTGTGCAAAGATTGAACGTTGAGAGATCAATTCCAAGATGGACGAAGCTCGCAAGCAAGCTCTCACGTCGACCGCAAGCCATTGTTTCGAGCTTCCATGCTGCTCATCAATTTCCCGTCTGTGATATATCTGCACCATCTTCGACTCCATGTTGATCTCAATGTCAAATATCGCTTTACCTATCCCTGCCCTCCTGCTTCGCCTAGCAACATAACATTGCACTGCGCTTCGACCCTACACATCGGTTCTCCACCACTTTGGGGAGTCTCTCGTATGTGCTGCATTCCACCCGACCCACCTTTTGCGCTGCTGAGACTAACAAGCTTCCCGGAAGCCCCCTCGATTGCCTCGCCTAACTTTTTGTGGTCAAACCTGACCTCGTATCCCCCGGAAGACCGTGAATGAGGATTGTTATAAACCTTTACCTCAAACCCCACCTGCTCCGCCTGAATACCCTCTCCCCACTCCGGACTCCTTACCCGCCTTCTACGCGACTCACCATCCAGCAGAATGGCTCATCCATGGCGGGAGAATAGTGGATTACTGCATAGTTGAATGGTGCGTTCTTCTCTACCTCGCCCACTACCAGATTGATGACTTCTCACATTAGCTCTGTGTACTCATAACAAGTGTATCACACCACCGCGAACCGGGGTTCATCAAGCATTCGAATTTCGTGGTATAGCGTGCTTTCGGTGGACGCGGGGGTGTGGCCTGGGGAACCGCTGCTTTAAAATGCGAAAGGATATCGGGAAGATGGGTCCATGCATGTTGCGGGTAATGGGATTGAGTTCCCGACACGTCGGAGGAATAAGTCTGCGGGGAAGGTGCGAAGGCTGGTAAGGGAGGGTGATGGATCTTTCCGTCGACGAAACGCTAGGTTGAGCCTCTGAAATTTTTGTTTTCTGAAGAGCTAACGTTGACTGTAGGAGCTGTCCGAAGTATACCAACGTCCGAGATCTTGTTACTCCCAACAATTTGCCTCAAATCTCTCAAAAGGCCTTGAATATGAATCCGAACGAACGACTTCCCGAAAACATTATCACGTTCGTCAGATAATCCGATGGGGCATTTCTGCGCACCACGTACGCACCCGCAGACGAAGCTGCACGCTATTCTTCCCATCTCGGCATGAACCCGCAAAGGGTTTATCCGCGTCGTGCCCTCTGACGGACATACTGTAGTTATGCCTGTCTTTTCAGGTCAGTAACAAGCTATCAATCTCGCTCGTCAATTTACTCATTGGGCTCTCTACAGGCAATCCTTTCATAACGTCCCTAGGAAACGTCAAAGCCACTCCCTTAGCTTCACTGACCTTCGTATCATTCGCCTCTGGCAATCTCCTATATATTACTGGCCAAGCAACAAACCTTTTTGACGAAGACGCGCAGAGGCTCATGCCCTTGCAAAACGCGCTCACGACAGTGTACATCACAGACTCATCTACATCTACGACACCCTCCCCTCCTCTTGCGCCCGCGGCCCGACAAAACTGCGCAGCCCAGTCGCTACAGCCCCCCTATCCGGCTCCTCGTCGAAGAAACGTCGCACTCAACCCTCTCCCGACACGACACCTCCGCGCGACCGGGGTACTCATGCGTATTGACCTACACAACCCAACCGTCGCAACGTTCACCTGGGATGCTTTTGCCTCAGCACCATGTACCGCCGTACCAAGACAAGCGGCGATTATGGACTTCTCCCTGCTCCTGAGCGTGCGGAAGTATCAGCACATGGCGCTGACGAAGCCCAAGCCCGTCAGCGATGACTGCATCCGCAGATGGACCGTCCCTTCACTTTCCCACAAGATGTTTTCGCTCACGGCGATGCGCGAAAAGCCCTGCGGCGCCGTGAGCGGGGCGCTGTTCTCCATTGCGCGCAAGCTGGTGGAAGGGAAGCCTGCGCTGCTGGTAGATGCGTGGCCGTTGGCACTTGGTGTTGGCCTTGTTGGATGGGAGACTTTGTCCTCCCGCAGCCCGAGGTGAACTGGCCGTTGTTTTTCCCCGCACTGGTCGCGGGCGGCATTTGAGTGACGCCGTCCTTGGGGATGTTTTGTGGGCTGCGGGCTGCGGGCGGAAGTTACAACGTTAGGCTCGTGCTGTCGACGCGGGGGCCCAAGGTGCTCGTCCCGCTCATCGAGAGTGCGCTCGGCGAGGAGAGGCCTATGTGGGTCGTGGTGGACGTGTTCTCGTCGAAAAGTATTCCTGATTTAGGTGTTGAGGGTGGCAACGTCCAGCTGAGGTATTAGATTGACGGAGAGAGGAGCGGCCTACTTGGTTAACATGTGCAGTTTGTCACGGCGTAGTCGTTTTCTCCCTCCAGGGCAAAGGTGTACGTGAATGCGATCCAAGGAGGGCCAAAGCGCAGGTCAATGAGCCATCTTTCGCTAAAGGAGTATTAGATGGGATTTTGAACATGGGCGATTAAGAGAAGGCTTACCTGAAACATTGACACAACTGAGCTACCACGCGCCGACTGCATACTAGCTGGTTGGGTTCTCTGGCTCGCGGTTGACCACCTTGTGCGCTGTGATGAACAGCTTAACCTTCGATGTACCTTGAGGTGATGACAGAAGGGTCTGCGCATCCAAAGTTGGCGTATGACGTGTCTGCGAAACTGTTGAAGACATCGAGGCTGTCGCCCGGACTGTATTCTTCAACCAGTCACTGTCTCGTAAGAGCGTCTTCTGTTGCTCGTACTCGCGCAATCAGCATGGGACGATGAGTTGAACAAAATCGGGGTCTTGCAAAGTTTGTTGAGTGTAAGCCAGACCTTGGACGAATTCCCAGTCTGATTGAGAGCTGGGTTAGGAGATCTGGACAGGTAACAATGTGCGGACCCTCGGATGTCCCGCTCCCTAACCCGCCTCATCCAAAACATGCTCATAGTCCTCGTCGACGGCGTTTTTTGCGTACTAGTATGTCACTGCGTAGTGCTTTGGAGTCTATGCAAGGCAGGTTTCTGGTTAGCGCGGGACCCAGTTAGGGTGCTAGGGATGTAGCGTACAGGATTATTGGGGGGCTATGCACTTGCCGTCGAGGGGCCAGGCCTTGCCGTTAGGCTCAGCAGACGGTCGACGTGCGCTCGCCGAAGTCGTTCGAGAGGTGCTTTGCAACCTCTGTTTCAAGACTGTACTATTCCACGTTCCGTTAGCATCATAACACTTAGCTTGAGAGAACACTCACTCTCAAACCTCCCCTGCAGCTTTAACGACTCAAACACCGCATCAACCGTCTCCTTCGCCATCTCACGGTAAGTCGTCAACAGCCTGCTCCTACAGACATCCATGTGCGATTTTCGCTGCTTTCGAAGACGTTCCTGTCAATTCAAAGTTAGGTTTGGTAAAGAAAACATCCAGCAAGAAGCGCACCGGAACTCAAGTCATCCTGCTCGACCAATACGACCTTGACGCCACGACTGGCAACATCCAACGCGACCCAAGCTCCAGCAGCACCTTGACCTATGATGAGTAGATCGAGCTTTGCATCCTCATCTTGGATAGCCCGCGAGACTTGAACTGGCCTGAGGCCTTGAGTGCATCAAACATCTACACGCGAGACGGCGACGGGGGCAGCACGCGGTGAGTCTTCCTGCTAGATTGCGGGTACGCCGGGTTGAGGTGTCAGTATTTCAGTAACGGCCGCTAGCTACGAGGCCCGGAAAGACTTTGCAGAGGAGAGACGACATGGGGACTCGGGAGTGTCTGTGCATCGACAGTTGAGTCTTGATGCAGATGGATAATCGGGGAGTGAATGGCGGAGCTGCTAGACGACGTCCCTCAGAGTCAGACGGCCTGTGTCCGCGTCTTTGGCCTTGAAAAATTAAATGAGACGATGGAAAGGACGTGCCTGTGCACGTGGGGCATCTTACAAGCTCTCGCGTGGCGGCCCGGACTGGATGGCTACGCGTCTGTAAGTACTCGCATACACCTTGCTTGCAAACCAGTGCTGAGATCTGAGAAACACACTTGCAAACGGCGAGCTCCAAGTGCCCAGTTATTCCTTCGCCACGACGTCGGCCGCGTAAAATAATCGATCAGCGACATGATTATTTTACCTGGTATCAGTAATCAAACCCCTCCCGTCGAATCCGCCTCAATGACAGAAATCTCAAACAACTCCGGCCCGACCACGTACACCTCCGCAGCACGTCCGATCAGGAATACTGTTGCCGGAGAACACAACCACCACGAGCCACATAGGCCTCTCCTCGCCGAGGCGGGACCAGCACATCGGTCTCCCACGTCGACAGCATAACGTACCACCCGCCTCCGGAGTCTACGGAGCAGCTAAGAACGGCCTGACCCCTATGTCACCAGCGACCCACAGCAGCTTTGTCACAGGTGGACTAACAGTGCGGGGAACGGCGACCCCGAGCTGCTCTTCCGTCACCCCAACCCTTAGGCTACGGAAGAGAGAACTCTCCTATCACACGAACAAGGCCGACGCTGAGTACCAACAGCCGTTTCACCTCCGCAAGATGGCGAGCGATGGAGAATAGTGCCCCAGTCACGGCGTCGCTGGGCTTCTCCCACATCGTCAAAGCAAAGGTTCTGTCAGTGCCATTGCACGCAGAGACGGTCTATGTGCAGATGAAGTCGTCGTTGACGGATCTGGGCTTCATCGGCGCTATGTTTTGGTACTTGCGCATGCCGAGCAGCGGTGAGAAGTCATAATCGCCGCCTGTCCTGGGACAACGGTAAGCGGTGTCGACGCAGAGGCCTCCCAGGTGAGCGTTGCGATGGTCGGGCTGTCTAGGTCGATGCGCGTCAGGAGGGCCGTGGCGGCGTTGTGTCGGAAGAGGATTGAGTGGGGTGTTTCTTCCGCGAGCGGGATTGGGGGGCTATAGGGACTGGCCTGAGCGGTGGTGTTGGGCCGCTGGCGCACTGGGAGGGTGTCGGAGATGTAGTTATAACCTCTGATATACACTGTCGTGAGCGCATTTTGGAGTGGTATGAGGTTTTGCACATCCTGGTTGTAGAGGTCGGTTGGTTGGCCAGTGAGATATAGATCATCGCCCGAGGTGAAAGAGACGATGGTTGACGAGGCAAAGGGGGTAGCTTCGATGTTTCCCAAGGACGTCATGAAACGATTCCCTGTAAGAATACAGTGAGTGAGTTGACGAGTGTACTTGTTGGCTTGTTACCAACCTGAAAAATCAGGCAGGCCTACAGTGCGCCCGTCAGAGGGCATGGCACGGATAAACCCTTTGCGGCTTCTGCGATAATTCATGCCAAGATGGGGAGGATATCGTGCGGCTTCGTCTGCGGGTGGATTGTACGGGGTGCCCGAAAATATAGAATGAGATGATGTTTTGTGGCGGTCGTTCGCCAGGCTTGAGATTCAAGGACCTTTGAGAGACTTGTGGCAAGGTGTTGGGATGAGGAACAGGATCTTGAACGTTGATATATTTTGGCCAGTTTCTGGATTGAACGTTAGCTTGAAGATTATGAAGATTCGAAAGACGTACCCTAGTGCTTCCTCAACGAAAAAATCCAAGTAGAACACATCCCCATCCCTCGCCAGCCTTCTAACCTTCGCCGCAAATTTGTTCCTCCTGCACGTCGGAAACTCAAACCCAATACCCGCCACAAGCATTGAACCGTCCTTGCGATAGCCTTTAAAGCGCTTTCTCCAGCAACGGTTCCCAAATCCCCAGGCCACACCTTCGCATACCGAAAGCACATTACACCCCGAAATTCTGATGCTTGATGAGCCCCGACTCGCCCGCATTCCCGGCATCTTGCACGTCTCCCAAGGCTGGCGAGCGTTACGACGGGTACGAAGGGCACTGCAATGACAAGGGTAGATGGAGACACAAGCGTCGCGAAATCGCCATCTATGTCGAAGAACGATGAGTCCCAAAGCGGCGGGGGTGTGGTGAGTTGCAAGTCTAGACTCGATGAGGAGCCATGTCTGGTCAACGGCGAGGACGCGAAGCTAATGTGAGAAGTCATCAATCTGGTAGTGGGCGAGGTGGAGAAGTACGTACCATTCAAAGCCCCCATGCAGTGATCCACTATTCTCCCGCCATGGATGAGGCCATTTTATTGGAGGATGAGCCGGGTAGAAGGCGAGTAAAAAGTCCATGGGTGGGAAGGAGGGTGTTTGGGTGAAGCAGGCTAAGTTTGAGGTAAAAGTTTATAACAATCCTGATTCGCGGTCTTCCAAAGGATAGGAGGTCAGGTTTGACCACGACAAGGTGAGCAAGGCAATTGTGGGTGTTTGGTGGGTGCAAGTCAGTGTTAGGCTTGTTAGTGGCCCGAAAGGTGGGGTAGAGGTAGCATGCGGTTGGCAAGGGACATCCTTCGGAGGGCGATGCCATGTTATGGAGCTAAGCGACGCAGGAGAGAAGGGATGGTACAGCGATGCATACAGCTTCGTGGGGATATACAGTGTTGAAGATTCGACATCAAGGTCAGCACGGGGTCGGA
>JABCKI010000381.1:0-14684 GCA_018282025.1 Sphagnurus paluster
TCAACCTATTTCGCGCACGTTTGATTTCATACATACGTGGTGGGATGTGTAGTGGACCTGAAGTCCGTTGGACGGCGTTTGGCCAAGATCAAAGGTCGCTGTGGATGACTAAGCATCACGCAAGAACAAGAGGCATTGCCCACCCCCACTAGAATTATGAAAATCGATGCACATGATTTACTTGAATTCTGTACCAGCTAGCCTCGTGCTGCAGTGGATCGTACGTACAAGCCTCCTATTTGCTCCTCATCATACTGAGCGGAGCTTATATAAATGATTCTGAGCTCCGAGACAAATCGATCTTTGTCTTTGACAATTTTACAAGGCTCACACTTACACTCAACTAGTATATGGTCACTTCAATGGGTTCATATAATGTAGGTTCATACTTCATCTGAAATGCTGTCTGACGGTCTGTAGCAGGCAAAGGGGCTTTCCAACCTAACTAATTTATTGAAACTCGGTTCTACGAATTCGAAACCTGGAATCTTTCTGCTGCTACGTGTTTCTGGAAGCTATCTCATCCTTAAAGGCTGCAATCACTCCCTTGAAGTTTGGCGAAAGGGATATCGACAGTTTCTACTTCTTGAACCATTGCTAATCGTCCTCGTAGTCCATTCTTTTCTCTTGGCTTTCGGATAGCCCACTAACTCGCCCTCGTTGACTTACCTGCGTTATTATCGCATAATAAACAAACAAGCATTCGTTCATTCATTGAGAACTGATATTTTTCCTTAAAGATGCAAAACCCCGCCGAACCTCTTGTTAAGGCTACAAACAAGCGTACCCCGAACGTGAGCGAAGCACAAAACTGCCTTCTTCTGGAATTTCCAAGATAACTCACAGACAGCAGTCACAAAGTACAGTGCCCATAATAGATTACGAGCATTTGCTTGACCAGAGGAGGGCTGCTTGGGCCTTACAGCCAGACCATCTGATGGGGCCGATAAGTCTTTGCGCTCGAAGATGCCATCGAAGAGGATCCGTATGCGCGACACCCTGCATGGCCGATTTGCTGCTCACTTATTTCACAGAATTAAGATGTTTGAACCTTCTACTCTCAAATACTGTTATGGGCTGACAAGCTGCATCTGGCGCGTCAATTCGAAGTGCTACGTTGAATTCACTCCAGACCACTTGGAACCATTGGTTCTCCTGTCACACTCCTACAAAAAGCCGTGTCCGAATCCATGGCCGACCCACTTGGCGCTTATCCTAGTCTGATATCTTCTCCAACCAGAGGTTGGTCGATAGCTGTTGACGTTTTCCTTAGACTAATCATGAATGTACATCAGATAGCTCCGCATATTGCATGAATCCATCAACTCGAGGAACAGTTGATTGCGCATGCTCTCGAGAAGAAACCAGTAGAGAGAAATACACTCGATTAAATGGCCTAATGATAGAAAAAGTAAGGAAATATCAAGGGCACTTCGAAGCTTTTTGAACAATCTTCTTGTGAGTTTGGCTGCTTTTTCCCCTTGAGGCTCAACTACTCGCTCTCAGGTTATTGACTGCCAGATGTCCATGTTAACTATACGTCAACACTACATCAATAATATAACTTCCATATCAAAGTTTAATCCGACACTTGTTCGTGCGTCACATGTAAACTCTAGCCATGTATTGTATGTAATACTAAACTCAACCATGACCTGGATATCCGGTGTAGTCAAAAGATGCCAAGCTCTCATTGAAATAGAGGCTGAATGGATGACTGCATCTCCGTTTGGGGAAGTAAACTTGCGAACGGCTGGTGTTTTCACGTTTAGCAATATGTTCCGTTTTATATAATCTGAGGCCTTCTCGCAAGATTGATCTTGCGTCCCACTTGATAACTATCTCGGTCGTTGCTCGCTTCTCTTGCTCCAATATGCTTAAGTTCCGCTCCAGTGTGACTGGTACACCTTGTGTTCTTCCACCGGCCCTCTGTGTACAGAAGAATGGCCCCTACCAATGAAATTACAACCAAACGACGAGCCGACGAGGAGTTGTTGGCATCGTTGGGATATAAACAAGAATTCAAGCGAGAATTCTCTGCGCTCGAAGTACGTGCGCTGAAACAGATACACTCATATTTTAATAGCCACTGTCCACTGAACAGGTCTTCGGAGTTGCCTTCTCGATTATCGGGCTCGTTCCATCCATTTCATCTGTTCTATTATACGCCATCCCCAATGGAGGAGGACCAGCGATGGTGTGGGGTGTAGGTCTCTGTTCCTGGTGAAAATAAATATATCTTATTTATCTCATTTTTTTTGCCATTCAAATAGTGGGCAGTTGCTAGTTTTTTTATGCTCTTAGTTGCTATGTCCATAGCGGAATTAGCATCAGCTGCACCGACGTGCGGAGGGGTACCTGGCTCTCTGGAGTTTTATCAGCTTGGATCACTGACCTTCCAGTCTACAGCTGTACTTCTGGACATATTCATATTCGTCACCTCGTTGGCGTGGCATCTTGTGTTGGATTGTCGGGTGTACGTCTCATCTCATCTCCCTCTATCAAGGTCTCCAACGCATGGTTCATTAGATGCCAACACAATTGGTTGCATCGCAGCTGTGGCATCCATCGATTGGGGCTGTGCCGTACAGGTAGTGGCGGCTGTAAGGATTGGTTCTGAAGGTGCTTTTCAAGGTAGTTCTGCTCAACAATTGTAAGAGCCACACTTATGCCTATCTGACCGTGATTCTAAATGGCGCCGAAATAGTGGGATATACTCTGCAATAATATTGTCGCACATCGTTATATGTTGCGTCGGAACCACTACTCTTGCTCGTTTGCAAACACTCTACGTGATTCTCAACGTTATGTACATGCTCATTCTTCTTTTGGTCCAAAATTATCATCTCAATAAATTCTACAAGGCTTTGTCTGGCTGTCATCATTGCACTTCCATTGGCGACACCTCCTGCCATGAGAAATTCGCCCAAAGTCGCACTATGGGACTTTCAGAATTGTGAGTACTCTTCTCTTCTCTGCCGGGTACCTGTTGAGTACGACGTTATAGTGAACGGCTGGCCTGATGGATATGCCTTTATTCTAAGTTTCTTGGCTCCTCTTTGGACTATAGGCGAGAAAATTCGGCATGTAAATGATAGAAGCGTCGTAATGTGTAAGTGTTTTAGGCTCACCCGACGCAGGCGTACATATCAGCGAGGAGGCAGCCAATGCTGCAGTTGCAGTTCCATGGGCAATTGTCCTTGCCGTGTTTGTAGCAGGTATTCTTGGATGCGGTGCGTTGAAATTTTAACACAAAAACTCGTTAACCTCCGAATCGAAAACCTATTTAGCAATCAATATTTCGCTCGCATTTTGCATGGGAAATGATTTACAGGCTCTCTATGAGAGTCAGCAACCCATGGCACAAATATTTAACAATAGCTTTGGGAGGAAGGGTACTTTGGCTATCTGGATTGCTGTTGTACTTCTCCAGTGCGTGTTTCCAGGGTTTCATCACTCGTGTTTGACTTGGATGCTCTAGATATATGATGGGTACTAGTATGGTAAGTCCTGTGTCACCAAGCCTTCTAGTAGCCACGAACGACTCATTTCACTTTTAGCTTCTTGTAGCAAGTCGTCAAACCTTCGCGTTTAGTCGCGATGGAGGTACGCTCTTACTGAATTCTTATTTCCTTCAGATTCAGAATGATAACTCTCGATATAGCGCTTCCTCTGTCCAACTGGCTTTATCAAATAAATAAAAAAGTCAAAGTACCTGTCAACACTGTAGTATTTGACGGTCTATTGGCTCTTTCTCTGGGCCTGCTCGTCTTCGCTGGTGATCAGGCCATCAGCGCCGTGTTTTCCCTGTCTCTCGCAGGACTTTACGTCGCTTTCACTATCCCTATCCTTGCGCGCTTTCTGGGAACGAAGAAATTCACACCCGGCCCATTCACCCTTGGCCTCTTCGTGAGTTCGCCCTCAGGGGGCTCGCTGCTTAAGCATTAGAAGTGTTTAACATAGTACGTCCTAGGGCTTTCCGGTGGGCATCGTATCCTCACTGTTCATGATCTTTCTGTTCGTTGTCTTTTTGTTTCCCACATCGCCCAGGACAACTGCGGATAACATGAACTACACCGTCGTTGTCCTCGGAGGTGCCATGGGTTGTTCCGTGGCGTGGTACTATTTTCCCACATATGGAGGCGTGAACTGGTTTACGGGACCTGTACCCAACCGAGACACACTCCACATAACCCAGTGATCATCGATTCACTTGGGAAAGAGGAATCTGAGTCGTTTACTAGGTAAACAGCATCACAAGACTCGTTCCTCCCTATTAGGTCGGACAACAGCTCAGCTCGAGGCTCTCCCAGTATAAATATTCTCATGAGGATAGATATAAGTGAAATAGTATTCGATCATTCACTTGTGCACTGCGCAGGTCAACGACGGGGTTCCTGTGACAACATCAATCATGTAATCATATTAAGAAGAATTAGACTAAGATACTTCGACTACATACAAAAATACAACGTGGGTGCATCACGAAAGATCGTTGCTTGTCTGCATGTTGGCATCACTAAATGGGTTCATATCTGAGACACTCGACAGCGACGATGGTGACCCTACCCGACTGTGCCCTGGCGAGTTTCCTGGTACAACCTCGCTGACACCCACTTCGAAAGTCGGGTTGCCCTCATCCGACACAAGGTCTTCGATATCCGAATCTAGCTCGGCCTCATTTGAGGAAGTCGGTGAAGCTTTCGCGGAAGGATCAGGAAAATCAAAGCTCTGCGATGAGATAGCTGGGGGATCAAGCTCATGCGTAAATTGATCGTGGGGCTGGGAATCCTCTAATGCAGGAAGGTCTTCGAGCGAGGGTGATGCGACCGAGGAACCGGCATTAGATCTTTGTGAGCGTAGCGCCCAAGGGCCGGGGAGAGTCTGTGAAGGTGGGAGACTGGTCATATAGCCGCTATCTTCGCTAGGAGGCGTTGGGAGCTGGGTATCAATAACCATACCCTCCTCTGCATTTGCCTTGGGCTTGCGCCGAGCCTCTTCGATTCTGTGATGTGTCTTTCCGCCAAGGGGAGCGATTGAGCGACGGCGGTAGAAAAGTAGATACGCATTCGCATTCTAGAAGAAGGGTGAGGTTTTGCAATGCGCCAACAGGAGGAAAGGTCGACGTACAACTGCATCTGTAGCACGGGCGGGCATAACATGGGAGTCATCGAAGTGGTACCATTTGTTGTTCAGGTGATTGAGCGCATAAGCGCGGTAGTGTCCCCCACCAAGACCTCCCATATGCTCATCGACACCAAAGAGATCATAGACCAGAGGTTCGTCGAGGTCGCCCAGTTCAAGTTCGTCAAGATCGACACCTTGCTCTGCCAACCTTTTTGCAGCCGCCCTTTCCCCAACCATGTCGCCAAGGTCCAATCCTTCTACAGGGAAATCTATGAATGCATCAATTTTGTCCCTCAGGGTCCGACTGTTGCTAAAGCGTTTCAAGTGTACGACAAGAATATCTGGTGCCTTCCACAGGTCGAACTTCTTGGTTGCCTGTTGGTGTTTTTTGCAGCGCGGGCAGTACCATAGGTCGTCCTCTCCGAGCTTCTCTTCTTTGGTAAACTCATCCAGACAGTCCTGCAACGAGATGCCCTTGTGCTTCCTGTCCAATGACGCCCGCTTCGACTCGATGTAATCTGGATGCTGGATTTCTGGCCAATTATCCCAAAGGGCATGCTCCCAGCGCGAGGAATCGTCGCCGAAGTAGTAAGCCTTCATGTTCTCGTCAAACTCGCAATAGAATGCGTCGCCCTCACGGAGTAGAATAGGTTGGGTCTCGGCATCATCGGTACGACGATCCCAGGATTCCCAGCGACTGTTGCCGTAATGATTGAACTGGGTGCCATACTCCTTATGATTAACCTGTAGCCGTAGCGTGAACACGTCTTTCTTAGTCCCAACGTTCTGAGGCACAAACTCCATCTTCGAGGCGTCGGTATCCATATCAGTCTCGTCCAGTGGGGTGTTCTTCTCGTCAGCAATATCTATCTCCAGGGGGTCGACCTCTTGCACAGTAACCACGTCGCCATTCTCCTTAATCTCAGTGATAGAGTCGATTGGGTGGAGGCCGTTTAGAATAATGGGAACTTCTTCCGTGTCTGACAGGACATCTGAGTGCTCCCACCTGAAGAGATCCTTAGCATTGGCTGTCCAGCGCTGCATCCGCTTCAGTACAGCGTCATACATTGCGCCTATGTCGGTAGCCTCTTCTGGAGTGATAGCAATAACGCTCGGATAGCCGAACAAGGAACCTCCTTTGTTCACCGCATAGGAGCGGGTAGGGATGGGTGGGTTAAGATCGCAAAGATAAACGGGTACGATGATAGGGTCACCAGGCTGTTTCTTGTAGGTCTTACTCTGCTGGGCGTGACAAGGGAGCTCAAAGCATACGATCACGTCGTTGTCAGACATGTCCCCACACGGAAGGCTATCGTCGAGGTTCTTGTAGAAGCGATGATTAAAGATCTCGAGAGTAAGAAGCTGAGCGGGATGTTCAGCGAGTAAGCATAAGATGTGAAGTCCGATACATACATTGTCTAGATTAGCATCCATCCACTTACCAAGCAAATTGCGAAGATCTTTGAAGGACGCATCACGGTTAATTTCCAAAGGAATCTGTAAGTCAAGTATTACGAGGGTTCAATTAATTGAAACTGTTCAAGAATGAATACCTTCACATGGGGCTTGTTCATATCCCAAGGAACGTAAAAAATGTTGTGTTTCCACTTTTTGTGAATGGGCAATGGCAGTGTCAAGTACATGAAGGGGTCGAATGTGATCGAAACCTTAGGAGATAATATGTAGCTGTCAACGGCAGATAATCAGAGGCCGGAAATACCTTCTCGCATTCGGGACAAATGAGCGTGCTTTGATACTGGCCTTGAAATAAATCAACAATGACACTGTCATTGCGCTTCATGTATCCCTCCCAGGAGTCCTGAGCGAGCTTCACCAGTTCCTGATCGCCTCCACCTTCCCAATCTGGCTTCTCAACGTAAGGCTTTTTCAAAACGCGATTCAGGTCCTCGTGTAGACCGTCCAACAGAAAAGCCACTAACTCTTGCGAGTCATGTTGTTGGTATCCGCTAAATTGGGGAGCGAAGCGCTGGAGCTGTAATTTGAACTCCCGCGGCGAGTAGGATGTCGAGAATCCGGTAGACGACCAGATACGTTGAAGAAGTGCGCCAAACGCCTCTGCGATGGCACCGTGCATACCGAGAGGATTATCCGGGTTCAGCTCCTCTTGGTATAATCCAGCTTTTGAAACGATAAATTGCAAGATTTGCAGGTCAAACGATGACACTTACTCAAGAAATAGTCTGTGAGCTCCTTGTTATGTGCCAAGCACTGGAGTGCAGAGTTCATAAAGCATGTGTTACCCCTGGTAATGGTATGTAATACCTGAAAACAAGATAAGAAATAACACCAACATGTTTCCAAGACCCAAAGTCCCAGGTTCAAGTATCTTTTCCTTCTGACTCGATTTCCACGAAGGAGTTGACGAAAAATTGTCGATCTTTGAGACGGGGCTAGATATGGGCGCGACGGCCTTGGACATACGATTGAAGAAGCCATCTTTGGAGTTGAATAAAGGTGCAGGAACTCCTGGTCGCCCAGCGACCGTGATCGGTGGTGGCGGTACAACTGGTGGTACTTCGAGGATCCAGCCAGAAGGCTGCTTGAATTCGACCACGAAACAGTCATCAGATTGGACGCCTTCTTCCTCGAGGGTCTTGTCGCTGTCTTCTTGAATCTTTCCTCCTGATGGTTCGAGGAGGGAGCTGGGGAAGTGGAGCGCCGTGCATTCTTCACTCACGGGATGAATCTTCCAGATGCGAAAGGGCGCTTTGGTCGAGGCTACTGGTGCGACTGCGGCAGCGAGCTGAGCGTTGAGCGTTGCAATGCTTTCTCCACCAGAAATTGTGATCGATGGGTGAACAGGGCTATCACGTTTTGTAACTGAGAGGATAAACGCTTTCAGGGTAGGTGGGCGAAGCTCTATTGTGGTTTGCTTTGATGTACCCCTCTCGATTACGCGTCGCGGAAGGGGGTGGATAGCTTTGCCATACCTATCGTCCAAGATGAGTGCCAAAGACACGAAATCTGACGAAACACTTACCACTGGACGAAACATATCCACACATCTTCGGGAATATACTCCAGATCAACCCCTTCGGCCAACGATAGCTGCAGATTCCCGTACGAGTCCAGCAACCGGGAGTTGTCGACTGGGCCAAGATCCTGCTCGTCAACTGGGCCTTCCTTATCAGCTTCTCCTGATAAAGCCTTTCTCCAACGTTTCCACCAATCCCGCGCGACTAAATACCAAGTTTCGCCCACTTTCATCTGCCGACTCTTATTCTTCTCCACAAATGACAACCTCTCCGCAGGCAGAGCCGTTTTTGGAAGTCCAATAGATTTTCCCGAAATCATCGGAGGACCTAGTGTCATGACTGCTGGGATATCGTCCTCTCCTTGCTCATCCATGTACGAGTCAATATCGTGATTGGGATCGGCGATAGTCAAAGTGGACATCTGGTCGGTTCGAGGACTACGAATCGTTCCTTCAGCGGGGCTACCACTCACTAACGTCCGCTTGAGCGATGAAGAAGATACATCTGACTGCATAGACTGACTGCGTTGACGCTTCCGGCTGGGTTCC
Organism: Sphagnurus paluster; assembly: GCA_018282025.1. Classification (NCBI taxonomy): domain Eukaryota; kingdom Fungi; phylum Basidiomycota; class Agaricomycetes; order Agaricales; family Lyophyllaceae; genus Sphagnurus; species Sphagnurus paluster. Next base: position 8,672 of record JABCKI010000381.1, read on the forward strand.
AAAGATTCGTTGGGCAACGGCGAGCTTCCAGGGGAGGGCTGGAGCGACATTTCGGTTTATGTAGTGGTGTATGAAAGAAAGAAGAGTCGGCGAGCCACGCAAGCTTATAACAATCTCAAAGACAACAATAATGAATGACAGAAAAGAAAAACAAAGCCCTCCCCGCAAACACGCAATTGGATTGTGGCTCTTCAATTTCCACGTGACTGCTTTGTAATCGACGACAAATCGTAGCGCACCGGCGGCCAGGCTCCGTGCTGGAGATCGGCCCTTGAAACTCGATGGCGGAAGTCTATGGTTCCATGATTCTTGTCCTTCAGCTTCAACCACGATGTCTATCCAGAGTGAGGTATTTATAAAACTTCCCATGTCTGTCTAACTAAATGACGACGTAGATAAACACTTCCTCAACGATCCATCTTCTCTTGTTCTCGATTCTCTTCGAGGATTATGCGCGATAAACCCCAAGCTCGTCCTTGATGAAAAAAATAAAAGTGGGTTCCTACCTCTTGAATTCTCACGGAATGAATCTAAGCGCAGGTTATGGCTAGTTGTTTATCTCGGTACACATGATCGATCAAAAGTGGCGCTTTTATGTGGGGGTGGCTCTGGGCATGAACCTGCCCATGCCGGTTTCGTTGGTGAGCTCCTGAGAGTCAAAAATCTACTCTTTTTGACCCCAGCTATACAGGTGAAGGAATCCTGACAGGTTCGGACACCTGTTTCCTTGGTTAATGTTATTTTTATTTATTGCCAATATTGCCAGGCGCCGTCTGTGGGAGTGTCTTTGCATCTCCAAATGCTAGCCAAGTAAGGCGCGGTATTGAGCTAATAGAAAGTGAAAAAGGGTATTTATACCTTTTGAATCGCTGACTTCGAGCTAACAGGACCATCAGGACTGTCATTATCGTCAAGTGTGTCAATATTTCAAACGCCTTCACTTTGTCTTCCCTAATCTGATTTTGCTAGAAATTATACTGGAGATGTCCTTAATTTTGGTCTGGCTAAGGAGCAGTATGCTTCACTTCATCCCGAACAAGCAAACCAGGTCAAATTTGTCATCGTCGGCGATGACGTAGCTGTAGGGAAAACACAGGGAAGCATTGTGGGGAGAAGGTATGCCTTCGATTGATGTTCTTTTTTGATTGACGGTTTATAGAATATCAGAGGATTAGCCGGAACAGTACTGGTGTACAAGATTGCAGGTGCTCTGGCTAGTCGTGGAGAAAGCCTCGAGAAAGTCTACAATATTGCCCAATGGGTAGCTTCAAATGTGGCAACAATTGGCGTGGGATTGGACCACTGCCATGTACGTGCATACCTTATTGAAGTTATTCTCTTGTCATCGGCTGCCTTTTAGGTACCTGGGACTGCAAAATCATCATCTCATCTTCAAGACTCTGAGATAGAGATCGGGATGGGCATTCACAATGAGAGCGGGAATCGCCGCCTCCATCCTAACCCACCTCTGAATGAGCTCATTCCTGAATTGCTCGATCTCCTTACATCGACCACAGATCCCGAGCGCTCTTTTCTGCCTTTCCAGGGACAGGGTAAGGATGATGTTGTTTTCCTCGTAAATAATCTTGGGGGGATTAGTGAGCTGGAGCTAGGGGCGATCGTAGGAGAGGTACATAAGGTTCTTCAGGCAAGAAACACTATTATCCATAGGGTGTTATATGGGAGTTTCATGGTAAGCAGTATTAACTTGTTACTATATTAATGTCAACTGAGTAAAATGGTTGTACCTAGACTAGTCTCAATATGCCAGGGTTCTCAATTACCCTTCTCCTACTTCCTTCAGAAAAATTAGACGAGACAACACCAACTCAATCCCTTCTCCTCTCCCTCTTGGATGAGCAGGCGGATGCACCCGGATGGAAATGGTCCTCTCACGTGGCGCCCTCAGCAAAGCCCCAACTTGCGAAGCCCGCACCTCAGATAATCAGACGTGCGTTTGAGGCACCCCTAAAGGCTGCTGATCCGGCCTCATTCAAGGCGAGTATTGAGCGCGCATGTAGCGCCGTCATCGGCGCTGAGCCAGAAATCACGAGGATGGATACTATCGCGGGAGACGGTGATTGCGGGCTTACACTCAAGGTATATATGTCATTTCTAATTCAAATAAGGCCACCGTTCAGAAATTTTCTGGCCTCTAGGTTGGAGCAGAAGGTGCTTTTCTAGATATGAAATACTTCCTTGTGTTTGAGATCACTTGAAACAGCCGTCCTCAAGAAACTTTCCCAAAATACCATTAGCGGAGAAGACCTAGTTGGTTCTGTTATTGCAATCGCTCAAGTGGCAGAGGAAACTATGGGTGGAACGAGTGGAGCCCTTTACTCGTCAGTCTTGCTATCTAAAACCAACATTATGACGATTCCTGATTCTTTCATTAGCATCTTCTTCTTTGCCCTCGCTCAAGGCCTCCAGTCGCAACCGAACATTGGTATATTTACTAAGAATACAGTGTGGTGCAATGCCCTTACATACGCGCTAAACCAACTATATACATACACTCGTGCTAGGCCGCCGTCCCGCACGCTTGTCGACCCCCTGGCCGCGTTCATCGAGGCCTTCGCCCAAAACTCTGGTGCAGATCCGGTAGAAGCACTAAATGCTGCTGTTTCCGCGGCGGAAAGGACGAGGGATATCGAAGCAAAGGCTGGGCGCAGTGCATACGTGGAGGGCAATCGCCTGAAGCAAGAACGAGTAGCAGATCCCGGTGCTTGGGGCGTAAAAACAATATTGGAGAGTTTGTTGAACTAAAGTGTGTAATACTTAAATCTATTATTTTTTCGTTGCATCAAAATTCAACATAGTACCTGATATTCCAAATCTCATTTTAAACTGTCAATCGGGCCCATGGCGTAGCGCTAACCAAGCGGTTATTTTCCTGGCGGTGTTTGATGGACTATTAATCAAGTTTAGAGTGTGAAATTATCTGAAATCTGAATCAATTAGGCCCCGTTCGGAAAACTCATTAGAGGCGGATTGGAGTAGATTACATTTAGATTATAAAATTTGTCAGCGTATCAACATAGTTTCACCTGATCTTCCCACAATACAAGCCTTAGCGTAGTGAGGGATAGATACAGTGTTTCACCACTCCTTGATACACCACCACTCCTTTGTACAAGGCCCGATTTCTCATCTATGTTCTGATCAACTCTCTCGGAGTTTTATGCATACGAAAGAGCTTTTTTATATGTATCCGATCTACAAGTATTGTAATCGTTGCTGCTAAACACAAGCTATGGATGGATCAGTCAGAATATTTGCAATTTCCCAATTTTCATTTGTGTACTACGCCGTCATCGAGTTCAACGGACAATATTTTAGTTAAAAATTTCTTTCCAATCATCGAAAGCTTGTGTTCATTGAAGCCGATCACCTCTCTTGCCTTCTCAATGTTGAGGATGGCACTCATTGACGAGGTCCATCTCCGTTTTCTACAAAAATAGTAGGTCACATCACACCTACCAAAACAGGCCCACATCCAGTCGCTTTTCCCCACCGCCTCACCGACATACTTTTTTATCTTCCTAAAAGCAACCTGCTCATCCTCAGATGACAAAAAGTGCACATTCAGACCTCTATAAAGCTGCAGTATTATCCCAAACCAAAAGCCGATTACAGGAACAGGCTATATCTATCTGGCATGCAGAACAGGACAAAGTGGAAACAAATGGAGGACAGCCATTGAGTCTCTGCAGTACTTGTGAGCAGGTCAGCAAGGCTCATCTCAAGGATACAGGTGAAGTTGTATCATTATCCCATACAACTCTGGGAAATCATGTTCGTGGTGGACAAAAACTCTCCAATTTTAATGCCGAGAAAGGGAATCTCACAGTGGGAGAGTCGACGGTCCTCATTGATTATGCCCTCATGATGGCTTCGCATGGCTTCCCATTCAGCAGCTTGAGGCTTGAGGAGCATGCTAACAAAATTCTATGTGCCAAACTGGGAGCAGGCTTCAAGGGCGTTGGGATGAACTGGGTCGATAGATTTACAAAGAATGTTGAACGAACATAACACGTGATGTCATAACATGTGATAATCACAAGTTAATATTATTAGATAGAACGCTCTAGAACATAAAGGTTCTAGAACATTACTCAGTATGACTCATTATTGCACCATATTGCATCATAATGCTGTGCAATACCTTACTAATTGTATATACTTGTTTACATACTCTGTAGTATATAAACCCTCTGTATTCGTCTACTGAGATAACAGAGTTTCTTCCTCTTACCATCAGTCGATAGCCTCTTAGTTACTTAACTACAAGTCCTCCCAACTCAACCAGTAAGTAGATGACTTCCTCAGCCTCGTTCATTAAAGAAACATGCTGACAGGCTGCAGCCATGTTATTCAAGCCCACTTGATGACTCACATGCCAGAGCTGTCAATCCACATAGGAATTTGGACTCACACTGGAAATTTAGATCACACTGTCATGCATTCATGACCACGTGATGGCTTGACTCGCATCTCTCTTGCAGAGTCACTGGGTGTTGACTGCAGGATATTTGAGGTAACAGAGGGAGATCAGGGTGTAGTCTAAGCTCTACACAGTGTAGAGGTTTTGAGATGAAAATGGGGGCCTCAAATGCACTGCAGGCAAAGGGGGTTTGGGGGGAACCCCCAAGCGCTGCGGCCGCCGCCGCAAAGACTGCCCCAAGTCAAATGACAATATAAAAATACAAGTAATATCTACAAGAATGTGATACATTGAAATATGGGGCTACTAATACAGTGTTGAATACGCTGCGACACCATAAATACACTTACTGTGGAACATGGTGCTCCCACTGGTATGAAGTTAACATTATAATTATAATTATTTTTGCCTTTCAGAGTTTGCGCTGCAGGCCAGGGGGGTTTGGGGAACACCTGAGGTGCTCATTACATGCAAGTACTTGAAGACAAACAATGATACTGCCTTTGATGGCCCGCCAGACGTGATCTGTGACTGTCATATGTGACGTCACTTTCTGGTGTGGGTTGAAGTTCCATCCACATACTAAAGATACTTTCTTTGACATGTGCGAGGACACAAAAGGCAGTTTTGGTAACCCAGATGAGGCAATCCCTGATGAACTGACATATGTAGTGGACAAAGCCGGCTTCCAGAGTGGTGTGGGAGTGAGAGAGCAAGTTTATGGGCCACGAGGTGTCAAAAACCAACACCAGAGACGCAGCAGAGAATGCAAAAATATCACAGTACTCCTGCTGATATGTGCAGATGGCATGTACTCACATACTGGCACTACAATGTATGGTATCATACGCTTCTGCAGACTATACAGTGTAGTCATATGATACCAGGCCAGCGGATCTGCTGATGTGTCAGCGGTGATGAGCTAACAGCCTGCTCAGGTGCAGTGCACACACAACCAACTCTTGTTAGTTAGTTAGTTAGTGAATCCAACACCCGTTAGTTATGAAATGTATAGTAAGCAAAATGAAGTGCACATTAAGTAAATGAAATGCACAGCAGGTGCACAGTCCAAGCCAAGCCAGCCCCACATGAAAGTCCCTGCACAGTCAATGCACAGTCAGCCCCACATGTAAGTCCATACAGGGCATGTGGTAAACATGTGGGATGGCTGATAAGTAAGTATCTACTATAGATAAGAGGGATATCTTATCCCCTGATCTTATCTGTCCAAGATAAAGTAAATGTACAGTAAAAGTAAAGTAAATGTAATAGTAACAGAAAGTAAAGTAAAATAGTATAGAAGGCATAATACAGTGTAGAGTACTATATAAAGTGAAAAAGTACTGAGGTATGTTCAAAAATTAACTGCAATATCATGCTTTTGACAGTTTCAAGCAAACTTTAAAAGTTCAATTCACAATTGGCAGAGCGGAGCTTGTCGGGGCAGACTGATGAATCAGACCTGATGGCAGGAATGTGGCGGAGCAGGGCAGACTATTCAATACACAGAAGTACTTCAAAGATTGAACTGCAATATAGTGCTTTCAACAGTTTTGAGCAGAATTTGAG
>JABCKI010000382.1:0-14609 GCA_018282025.1 Sphagnurus paluster
AAGACTCATCAATCTAGAGAGATAGAGCACTTAACTAGAGAGTATATGATGTGAAAGAGGAGATAATCAAGCCTCAGGAAGGATATCTCCTCCTCCTCCAACAGAGTTTTGCTATGGGTGCGAGACCGACATCGTATACTACTCGTGCCTATCAAAAGTGAGTTCGCTTAGGTAAGACACGCGAGTACACGCCCGATCGTTTTTGTGTCTCGAAAGCCCCACAACGAGTAATCATTCATTTGAATATGTACACAACCCGTAATATACTCATGAGCTCCTATAACTGAATATGACCTTGTCCATCAGCTAAAAATAGAGCTACATGACCATTTATTCTACTAATGTACAGGTCAACTATCTCCACCAATATTTGATCCGGAACACCCTCGGCAAAGTTGGTAAGTTGTTGAAGAGTCGTGGGATTAGGACTATCATGGCATAAACTTTGTTTGAGCCCAGGCCAGAGAGGTTCAATGGTGCTGAGGTCAGGGGGTGAAAAAATAGGGCTATTTTGTGAGACATGAGCCACCAAAATATGAATTTGCTGGCACAAGAGTTTGCACTGTTGTTTTCAAACTTCTATATCCTGTCAAATAATTCATTGACCTGTATAGATCCAAAAGAGTTACTTTAGAGGACATGTAAAAGGGTAGATAAGGGAACTCACTTTTGATAGGCACGAGTATTACATGAGGGCTTGAAATTGGATATGTGTGCCAAACAAATTGGTGCCAACATGAAGGCAATCGACATGATCACACATAACCAGACTGCTGGACATGTAGCAGGAGCCAAGGACGGTACGAAGAGAGGAAGGCAAGGATAGGGATGGAAAGGGTTTGGATTGACGGAACGGAACATCGAAGGCGGAGTTTGAAAAGGACTTGTAAAAATTAAAGCATTGCGCACCGCACGGACTATTAGTAGGGACTATTCTTGCAATATTGCTTTAAAACTGCAAGGGCTTATGATGTGGAGATAACCTTGTCTATCATTCGCAACACTGAGAAATCTTATGCTCATATTTTATGCTCATGAAAATGAAGATAATCCTTATTGACGGCTGATAAGATATTTCAACTTCAAAAAAACCTTTCTACATCAGGAAAACTGGTAAAAGGACATATCCAATTTTTGCAAATTTACTGATGAGTTAGCTTAACGTTGCGAAAGTTATGTTCCACTGCTTTTTTTAAAGCTCTTAATGAACTCTAGAATCACTCTCTGAGTCAAATTTTTCGTTGGATTGCCGGCCTAGGATCACAATATCTCAATGATACCAATACATCTAACAACCACGCAGACCCTCCAAGTTCCCCTCTATATCTGTACTCACAAAACACACACAATTTTAAATCTTATTAAAAGATGAGCTCGAAACAAAGCTCGTGTTGGTGTCGGCGCGCATTTATGGGGCGTTTTTTGGCGAGTGTGATCTTGCCGCCCCGACGTGCAGGATGAGACGGGGCAAGTACATTTAAAAATACTAATATTGGCTTATAGATCGTAGGTGATAGAGTCTAAAAAACAGCCTATAATGATTTTGAAGATAGTCGTTCAAAAATGTTATAGAAGGTGATGGTGATTCTGACTTGAACGGCAAGGGCTAAATAGGTGAAGACACATTGTGACCGATAGGAACTGCGCATGGCTTCGTCTGCGAGATCAGGTCATCCTGGAGACTATTTAATTTTAAGAATGGAATTTTATCACGCCAGGAAACATAAAATAGTCACTACTTTACGGACCTGAGAGCAGCGCCCTCCGAATCGGAGCCCAGAAACAATTCCAACGGCGCATCGAAGACAGTGTTCAGAAAGCAGCTTCCAAAATATTCATGAGAAGAAAAGCGAACGCAAAAACAATGAGACATTCGGCGCATACGCTCACGCGCCAGGGCGTGCAAAGTACTGCGCTACTTGTGCCCTGACCATCACCATCACCATCGCAATCGTCGTTGACTCCGAGCCCTTTGAAATAGTTGTACTTGAAACGGAAACTGATGAATTTTCAGGTCTAAAGTGGAAAAGAAGGCTACGGCGTTCAATGATCGAGATAACTTGTGAGGGGAATTTTGTAAAGGGAGAAGAGTAGAAATAATTGGGGGACATCGAAGCTCGGGGTGGAATTAGCTATTCACAATATGCAGAGGAATTTTGACACCATTCTGATTTTAACGTCAGAAATCTTCGCAACGACCACACACCAGCACAGTCGGTTAACATCACTTCACCATATGCTCCATCAGCCAAGTGAAAAAATGAGCTAGCGAAATAGTCTGAAAATCGAGTAGGGCTATTATTAGCTCGCCTCCGAAGCACAGAGACGCAAGGCGCACAGCAGCGCACAGCGTGGCGTCTGCGGTGGGTATTAGTGCGTTTGGTGCCTGGATGATGGTGGTTAAGACCGAAAGAGCGGTCCGAAACCGGGTATTCGTAACCGGATACCACGCTTTTATTGTTAAATAAGGGAAATAAAATTTCTGGGGCCATAGGGTCTACGATTCTAGATACATTCCAATATCCATAAACACTCCATCGCGCCGTTCCGGCTGCTGAATAGTTAATATCGCCACACTATGGGGATGTGGACACCGGTACTTGGCCCTTATACGCTGTCGACGTCCGCTTGACCCGGAATTTCAATCCCCGACATCCTTGATTCCGGAGTCTTTTTGAAATTTGAACGCCACTGCGATATAGTTTTTGAGGCACGCCACAGTCGACTGGCATTCCTAGATCATAACTGCGGAATCTCGAATAAGACAACCGCAGCGACAAAAAAAAAACTATCTTGGCCGCCGTTTTTCTTATAAAGCAGCTTCTAACGCAAATCCCAAAAAACTATATTTCCACCAAAGCATGCTTCGCCCATTCATCCTACTGGGCGTTTTATTCCCACTCTACAAAGCTAAGCCCCTCTACGAGACCCGCGCTGGGTACGTCGTCCACGAGAAGCGCACTATCGAGCCGGACTGGCAGCTTGAGCGTCGCGTCGCCCAGGACGCGCCCCTCGCCTTCCGCATCGGGTTGAAGCAACGCAACCTCGATCAGCTCCCAGACCTCCTTCTCGCTGTCTCGGACCCCGCCTCTCCCTCTTATGGCCAGCACTGGACCCAGGAGCAGATAGTGAGCAGGTTTGCGCCACCCGACACTGCCGTGGCTTCCGTACGCGCATGGCTTGAGGCTGAGGGCGTCGAGCCGAAGCGCATTCGACGCAGCGTCAACCAAGCCTGGGTCGAAGTACGCGGCGCCACTGCGGGTGAGGTCGAGCGTCTCCTCGATACCCAGTATCACGTCTATAAACGCGACGGTGGGGGGGCATTTATTGGTGAGCAGCGAATGTTTTACGTTGCCTCTGAGATGATACTAATACGGAAAATTTAATGCTAGCTTCCGGATCGTACTCTCTGCCTCGCAGCATCTCGGATGTCGTGGATTTCGTCACCCCCACTATCCAGTCTGACGTGGGTTTTGATGAAACCCAGTCTTTGGCACCCGAGCTAGGAGTCCTACACAGAAAGCGTGCTGCAAAGCCGGCTGCACCTACTGGCTGCGACACGAGCGTTACTCCAGATTGCCTGAGGAGCCTCTACAACATGACCTATACCCCCAAAGCCACGGGAAAGAACAGCTTGGGCATCGGTGCGTTTAATTTATTTTCTCCCCAGTCGATTCGACGTGACGCGACATTTTCACTAGTTAACTATTACGCTAATATATATCTGCAATCCGACCTCGATACCTTCTTTAGAAACTATTCGCCTGCGCTCGTTGGCAAGTCGCCCAAGTTTGTGTCCATCGATGGAGGTAAATCAAAGACTAATTCTTGACGGGCAATCTTATTGAATATCCCTGCTCAGGAACGCTGGAAAAAGATGACAAAACCAGCGCGGGCGAGGCTGGCTGGATCTTGCAGTATGCCATGTCCCTCGTGCAGCCCCAGAACGTCACGCTCCTCCAGCTCGGGAACAAGCAGACGGGCGAGTTCCGCACCTTCAACCAATGGCTCGACGCCGTCGATGGCTCATACTGCACCTCAAAGGGCGGCGACGACCTGACGTTCGACCCACAGCTGCCCGACATCCGTCCAGGTGGGCTCCAGATCCACGACTGCGGAACTGTCAAGCCGCCGTATGTCGTCTCGAACTCTCAAGCGACGCAAGAGCACGCCTATTCGCAATTCTACCTGCAACGCCAGTGCTCTGAATTTGGCAAGCTCGGACTCATGGGTGTGACGGTGCTCTACGCCGCTGGTAACACGGGAACGAGCAGCACCGTGACTGGATACTGTCTTGATAAGAATGGTTAGTACCGCGGATGCTATACTGTTGACCTCTACCGTGCTGAAATAGCCTTGCGCCGTTCAGGTTCCATGAACATGAATGCCACACACTTCGCCCCGGCTTGGCCGGCCTCGTGCCCGTGGGTCACAGCTGTTGGTGGCACCCAGGTGAAGAAAGGTGCCTCCGCTGTTGCAGGCGAAGAAGAAGTATGGAATGAGGCGATCGTCCCCGGAGCGGTCTTTTTCTCTGGGGGTGGCGGATTCAGCAACCGATTCAAGACCCCTGCGTATCAGCAAAAGACAGTTCAAACGTACCTCAAAGGGCTCAAGAAGAGCGATCCAGCTCGGCTCCGCCTGTTCAACAACAAAGGAGTTCGTACCGCCATCTTACTCCCGATGAAATCGAATGTGAAGTGCTGACGAGGCTTTAGCGTGCCTATCCTGACTTGAGTGCCAATGCGTAAGATTTTCTCTATCTTCATGGGTGGCCTATGACTAACGGTGTGGTTCGGGCTCAGGTTCGCCTTCAAGACTGTCGACGACGGCGACTTTGGCCTGAACAGCGGTACTTCCGGTGCGACACCGACTGTAGCTTCAATCATCACTCTTGTCAACGACGCGAGACTCGCAGCTGGAAAGAAACCAGTCGGTTTCATCAACCCTGCGGTATGGAGATTTGCATAAATCTAACGTGGAGATTCTCTAATAACTCACAGATTTACTCCCCTGGCTTTGCGAGCGCGTTCAATGATGTAACTTCTGGAACGAACCAAGGCTGCAGAGGTTGTGAGTATTGGCCTTTGCTTCCTTATTGGCCCCGCAGTGACCTTTCTTGGCTTTTTAGTGCAAGGTGATCGAGGAGGAGGCTTCAAGGCGTAAGTTTTGCAATGCGATACTACCCTATCTTCCCAAACTGACTTGAAATTTTCCTTAGTGTCAAGGGATGGGATCCTGCTTCGGGTGTGTTGTCTTTAACTCGGAGTCGTAGTCCACTAATAAAGGCTGTGAGCAGGACTGGGCACTCCCAACCTCGGACGACTTATCGAGAAGTGGCTTGCCTTGCCCTAGTTTGTCTCCCTTTTCTGTTTGACACTGGTTCGTATCTGGCAATACGTTCAGTGACTGGCAGCCGAAGGAGAACTTCATACAATATCAACTTACCTGACATTCCTTTTACATGGTACAATATCTTGAAGTTTGAGATATTGAATTACCTGCCGCTCGTTTTACACCTTATATTATTTTGAAGTGATATCTTCAGTGCATAATATAGTATATTGTTCACGCACATCGGCCTCAAGTCCCGACTCAGACGCTGTCAATAAAGACTGCTCTGTGATTCAAGCGAAACCTTCTCTTCCAGCATTCTCGATTTACTAGGTCATATCATTAAAACTATCTCCAAGATTACAGGCAATAAAATAATTACATGGCTATATAATATCATATACTATATGGTCTGAAGACAGCGACGTAAGCACTTCTCGTAGTATGTGACAGGACACCTCCACATACCGCGTGTACTAGAACAGGTGTTGTGGGGCTGACAGTGTAGTCTGGCCGGTAGACATGGTGGGTAAGAATGCTTGATCTGCGAGATCGCTGTTCTGTATACACAGCATGAACATGAAGAAGCTGGGCATGTAGCTGAGCAGCTTGCGCAGTTGACGGTGCAACGGATGTCGATCACTATAGCTAAACACCCCAAGCCTAATACATAGCTGAGCGTGTGGTTACATATACACCGGTCGCGGCGGGTTGCAATTGCGCGCTCGTCGTCGTCGGGGTCTCGTTTGGCGAGGATGATGTACTGAGGGTGAGGGCGTAGTGACGTAGTGGCGTCCGCTGACACCCCGAGCTCGAGGGCGGCTTACCCCGTGCTTGTCGATCCCGATCACTGACTGGCCCTCCGGGCATCGCGATCGTGAAGACCACGGCGCGTGGTGCTGCCCTCTCGGTCTCTGCTACCCGTCGTCTCCCTCCATACAGAAGTCTCTCGTATCACTCGATGGTTCCCTTTAGAATGTCACCATCCTATAAATAGAACTCGGAACCCACACGTGACTGAGACTTGCTCAACCGGACTCCGGAGGCACCAGCACAAAGAAAGTTTGAAGAAATTGTTGCACTCTTGGTCTTCCACAGATCCATTATCTATTATAATTAGTGTGTTATATCCTATATCATTATGTCCTTGACGCCGACCGCTCAGCTCTTTTTCAGAATGTTTCTTGCCCCACGTTTTGCACGACCTTTACCACACCGAGTAACAAGCCAGGCCTTCTGCATTTCCATCAGGCACTACAATGTCGCCTCTGGTTCTCGGTTTAAGATCCTCTTTCTGGGTCGGGACGAGTTTTCTTGCCATGTCTTCCGCGAGCTTCATGCTGCCCGAGGTAAGTTTCGCCTAATTCCATTAAATCTTTCGCCAGAGACTTACAATACCTAGATGTTTGGGACGATATAGTCATTGCAACGAACCCTGATGAGAAGACCGGTCGTCGTGGTTCCCAGCTCTCAGTTTGTGGGTTACGCCATGTCATGAATTGTCCATTCTTACACAGCATGATCTTTAGCACCCTTGAAGCTCTTGGGAGAGTCCCTTAAAGTTCCCGTACACACAATACCTCATACGAAACCCGAGTTCAAACAATGGAAGGTGCGCTCCTTTCCTTCTTCTTTCACTTTTGCAACCAACCCTACTGAGAAACGCCTGTCAGCTACCAGATCCATTTGCAATCTCCAGCGACCCACCAGCGAACCATGCCATTGTAACGGCATCTTTCGGGCGTATCCTTACTCCAACCATGCTTGACATGTTCGCTCCTACGCGACGACTAAATTTACACCCGTCTCTCCTGCCCGCGTACCGAGGGCCTGCACCCATACAACACGCTATTCTAAATGGAGAGAAGGAAACAGGTGTTTCTGTCATCCAAATGCTGAAGTGGAAGGAAGGAATCGACGCCGGTGCTATTTGGGGGACGTCTCGTGTGGTCAGTTGCCTATCTCTCCTCAATTCCGAAATGCACTGATGAACCCCACTCGACTAGCCTCTGCATGAAGGTGCCATGTTCCCAGAGCTACGCGACACCCTCGGTTATGTCGGTGGTCGATTGTTGGTCTCAGTTCTACGGGACATGCGCGTGGGCAAAGTCTGTCTCTCACATACTATCGATTTTGCATGAACCTCACAAAATATAAAGGCCAAGTCGGAGCCACAGGCACCTTTGGGATCTGCTCCTCACGCGCCTACTATATCCGTTTTGGATTCGGCGATCAACTTTGGTGTTATGTCCGCAGAATCGATCGTGCGCAGACACCGCGCAATATCTCACCAGGTTTTTGGCAGCATTTGTTCCAGTTGCAACATGAACTCAATCTTTCCAAAACAGCGTCCGGTAATCACTTGCCTCTCCTCCGAAAAGACCGTTCAGCTGCATGCTCCCTATGTTCTTAACACGCCTCCAGATTCGCTCTCGTCTGTGCCGGGCACTGCCACCTACCAGAAATCAACGCGGACCTTGGTTATTCGCTGTGCCGATGGGTCTGTGCTGAGCGTACCTCTGATCAAGCAGGAGGGGAAATCGCTGATGGAGGCGAAGGAATGGTGGAATGGGGCAAAGGGGCTCGGCTTAGTACATGATGGGGAATTGAAGTTCCTCGACGAGTTCGTCATGTTCTTGACCCGATGAATATGTATGTCCGTTACAGTATTCTTTCTTTTTACTGAACTGACATTTTCAAAGTTGGAGAAGTAGAGGATCGGCGATGTCTATGTTTCGGTCATCTTACTACCGGCCTAACCTTTATTCTTTAGCCTACACTCTGAGGACCGGCTTTAGAGGATTTTACGCACAGGCCGCCTGCCTTACGCAAACTTGGAGAGGATACCTCACCGCTAGATTTTGTGCATAGTAACGAGATATATGCAAGTTCGTTCTTGATGACTACGAACACCTTCCTCCCGTCCCATCTTTCTTTTCCCCCTACTTCGTGGTCGTATCTGGACTCCGATGTTTGCTGAGACAGTATGACACGATGACAACGATAACGCCATAATTGCATGGTGCGCATCATAATTCCTCACTCTAACCCTTGAAAATTCGCGCTCGCTTCAAGCTCGCTATATGCAGGTTCGTGGTCACAGGCTGTATAACATAGGCAGTAACACTTACAATGGATATTTTACTCGGTGTAGCGCTAGGATTCGATTCGTACGCTTGCACTCCATACCACTTGGAAAAGGCCGACTTGTCTCATATTAATCACTAGAGCATCAGCGGCCCGCATCCTAGTTTCCTGGACTCGCAAAGTCGCAAGTTGTACATCTGGCGAAATTATCTCCACTAGGCTCGGGGGATAGCCTCCGCCTTCTTGTCCTTGGCATCTCTCTCCCCATGTGTTCCTTGAGCTTATGATAGTCGTACCCCCTCGGAACATGTGAGAACATGTGGTGGTCTGTACGCTCACTAATAAGCCACCGCTGACTGGACGGCGGTGTCGGGCCAGTATAAAACGCTCGCAGAAATGGCTCACCCCATCTAATCCTCAGATCCACCAACGTACGCTCTCTGGAATGCGGTCTTTACTTCTTTGGACGTTGGCTATTTCGAGCGGTGCCCTGGCACAGCAGTCCTTTGCTAAGGGCCAGACGATCCCCAACCCCGCCCGCAAGGTGGCGTTCCAGAGTGGACAAGTGCATGAGGCGATGATGCGTAACAAGACTGCGAAATTTACGTCTCGACGTGCGGCCGGACTGTACCAGTCTAGGAAGCACCGGGCGTTGTCGTACGCTCCTTGTGTAGATGGTATGCTTTTAGTTCATCAGCTTGAATGAATAGGTTTCTCATATTGGTTGTGCTAGGTCGCGCTGGCGAATTCAAGTGCAACAATGTTGATTTGTACTCGTTCAAATCGCATGCGGAACTGGGAAGCGAGACCGGGGAGGGCAGGTAAGATATGATCCCAAAGAACTGGAGCTCAAACTAGTTGTCTGAGGGATTATTAGCTCGAGCTGGGGCTGGACACACCAAGGACGCGACTTCGTGATTATTGGCCAGGCGGATGGAGCAGCCTTTGCTGAGATCCTCAAGAATGGAGAACTCGACTACCTCGGTCGTCTCCCGCGCACGGAGGGCGCTGCACCAGTAATCTGGAGAGGTTAGCCGTCTCCTTATAAATCCATTTTCAAACCAATACTCACGAGTACCATTTCTAAGAGATCCGAGTGTCTGGAGATACTGCTGTCATTGGCTCTGAAGCGTCAAACCACCACATCCAGTTCTTCGATCTCAAAAAGCTGCTGACAATCAAGAAAGATGAGAAACCCAAGACGTTTGACTCGATTAAAGATGCATCCATCTTCCGAGGGTTGCCACTTGGGCGTACTCACAATGTGGTTGCTAACCCAGAACTCCCCTACGTTGTGTCGGTGGGCAGTGCGCCACGAACGAGCGAGTTTGGCGGAGGCCTGGTTTTCATTGATATAACGGACCCTTCGAACCCCACGCTCATGGGTCATCAGGCTGAAGATGGATATGTCCACGAGTAAGGCTTGAGTCTTTGCCACATTCGATTACCAGGCTTATTGGTCCTTTAAGCGCCCAATGCCTACCCTATCGTGGGCCAGACGTACGATTCAAGAACAAGGATATATGCTACGGTTATAACGAAGATACATTGACCATCTATGGTAAGCATATACAACCTTCTGGATATTCGCGTCTAACAATCGAGTACTTCAAGACGTGACAAACAAGGCAAACGCAACAATTATTTCGCGCACAGGATATGTTGGTGCTAGTTACACTCATCAAGGGTTAGTGTTAACTATGAACACTTCGCCACCATATATTGACTCAAAACCTTCTTTAGATGGGTCCTGGACCCCAACGATCAGCGTTACCTTGTCCTGGACGACGAGCTCGATGAAGTCAACAGTGCTGGTCTTGCAGCCGATGGTTTCCCGGTCACCTACATCTGGGATATCAGTGACCTCACTGCACCTGTCATGACTGGCCACTATAAAACCAGCGTCAAGGGCATCGACCACAACCAATATATTGCGAATGGTAAATCCTACCAAGTGAGTTGATAAATACGATGTTATGATGATTATCCTTCTGACTTCTGTTTATTACCCAGTCGAATTACGGTGCTGGCCTGAGGATCCTTGACGTCAGCTCCATTCCACGCGACCCCACTGGTGCCAGTGTGCGTGAAGTAGGGTTCTTCGATGTCTATCCTGAGGATGATGATTCTGAGGGTGGAGGAGACGTCGAATTCGCGGGTAGCTGGTCTTCATATGGCTTGTTCAAATCTGGTTGGATTCTGATCAACACGATTGAGCGTGGTGCTGTGAGTAACGCTTACTTCCATCCAAATTCGCTTATTCTTACCCTTGCAATAGTTCGTCGTTAGGTATACAGGGAAATAGCAATCTAGAAGACTATATAGTAATGGGCTGTCCATGCTTAAACGCTTATCGTTATACTTATCAACTTATGTTATATAACCGCGGAATATTTCTGCCAGTTAGAAGAAATGGGAAATTGTTATTCAGAACAGTTAATCGGGGTCTAGTTTGAAGTCTATTCTTCAATTCATCAACATTACGTTCGGACACATTGATACATCGAGTTCGATTTACATGAAAACACGATTCACAACTCGTGTTCGACAACGTCGCACCTCGAGATCAATGTGTTGTTACCACAGTAATAGCAGTGGCAAAAAGCGTAGAGTTCGTGTATTGTATAAGTGTATGATTGAGGCGTGAAGGTCATGACCGTCGTGAAGTCAGTGAGAACTGCCAACTTTCCTACAGAGGTTTATGTCTCTTCTGGATCAATTATCTCGGTCGGCACGGGGGATGGCGGCCCGGGGCTTTCTTCTATGCGATTCACATCTATTGTGTGAGGTTGGCGGCCTGGACCGCGAGGTGGATTAGATGACGAAGAGGGAAGGGCCCTGCTTTCTGGGGACGGAGACTTTTCCCAAGTAACAGTCCGCTTCAGAGGCCGCTGCGGAGGACGACCCCGGTGGTCACTCGGACCAGCCACAGCGGGCGCATCTTTCTCTGCGCCGATTGCCTTTTTTCGGAACTGCTCCCCGTGCCAGGTGCGAGGCGAATATGGCCTATCCGCAGACTGCGGTGATGGGTCTTGACTAGGATTGCCTGGTACATTTAAAGACGGGCTGTGGGGCAGATGTATAGGTCCAACGGACGGATATACCCCTGGTGGATGCCCAGTGGGCGATGTATATGAACTCTGACGACGCAACGCACTGCGTGCTGGTGTAACATGAGCCGCTGGGGGCTCATGTAGTCCCTCTCCGACATGTCCCTGTGACGGTTGATTATTATGCAAACTGTAAGAGCGTAGAGGTTGTGGTCGGGGGGTATGAATGTTATGAGGGGGCGCATTTGAATATCCATGAGGGCGTGGGTTCGACTCAAATGTCTCTTGTTCTTGTCGGTCCGCTTGCATATCTGTATCTGGACGTGGTGTGAGCGAAACTGGAGGTAGTCTAATAGCTTGTCTATCATGAGACAGGTTCAAAGGGAAGGTCATCAATCCGCCTTCAATTTGGGCGGCAGTCGGTCGTGTCACACCTCCCATTGTTGTTCCTGATTCTTGAAAAATGGGGCTATGCTGCGGTGCGAAATAGCTACTGTCCCGAGATATCGGACGTTGCGGTCCCTGGTTGATATTCTGGGGTGCTTGAGCAGATTGTGGGTGCTCAGAAGGAGCGTATAGGCTCGGTGCATATACCACTCCGGGGGCCATTCCAGCGCGAGGTACATGTGACCAATCGACAGGCGTTGCCAAAGGATGATAAGGAAATCCTCTCGAGTCAGAATAGTATGGCGTAGGAGGTGTTGTCCATGCATCTTTCTCGTGATGCAGGGATGGGTGTCCGGGTCGCTCGGATATACCGGTAGTGGATTGCGCATAGTTATTGAGAGGGCTGGTAAATATTAAATGGTGTTCGACGCGCGGTCAACATCGTAAAAGCTAGGAACATACCTTCCACCCACAACGCTCTGAGGATACTGCGAAGCCGCCCATTGTCGATTTTGCTGCTCTTTAAGAAGCATTTGGTCTTTTTCCAGCATTTTCTGAAAGCTTTCCTTGAATCTTGCGCTCATGGGACTGCCATAATGTCGAAACGTGTTTAAGATTAGAGCAAAATAGAAAAGCCCACAACCCAGAAGGACAGAGATGCCAATCCGAACCGCCAGCTCAGCGTGAGCTGGAACCGGTATAGGATTTGGCGGAAGTGTGCTAGTCCGCCACACGAATCCCATTATGGCAACGGTAAAAGCAATTAATGACCTAGGTGTAGATGTCAGGTGCGTCAAGGATCTTCTGAAATCAATACTAACCACGCCAGCCAAGCTGCTGGCATAGCAAGCAACACCCAGGGATTCCACCAGATCAAGGGATCTTCCTTCCGAGTTTCCTATAATGCGAGTCAGACAAAATCAGATGCGAACGATCAGTCATAGAAAAGGGACAAACTTGAACCCATTCCAACGCCTTGTAAGCTTTCCTCATGGTCGAGAACCGGATGATGTATATACATCCATAGAGCAAACTCATTAGACTACATATAAGAGAGAACAGAGCAGCATTCCGAGTTATTGGATCAGCAGAAGCACTGTCAATCTGAAGCATCGAAAAGATAGCACTATTCAAACATGAGCTGAAATCTGGCGGGGAAAAATCAAATACACCATCAGAACTCACGAAAGCAAAAGAACAGAGACAATGTTGAGTGTCTTCCACTCTCTTATCAGAGAATCAATAAATCCCTCCCAAGTTGTTTTGAGGTTCAAACTAGCCGGACTCTGGTATGAAAGTGCATACGACGAATTTAATGACATTCCGCGAAGAGCCATCCTTCTCATCTCTGGAAGAGTCGCTTGCACCTCTTCAAAGATATTAGTGACGCGAGAGAAGTAGAAGGAGGGCAAGTACAGAAGCACAGTGAGGTATAACATTCGGGGCAAAGAATCAGAGAAAAATCCTTCTATATCATCAGAGAATGTACGGAGTAGAGCCCATACAATACTGCGACGCCTTTGGCCCGGATATAAAGCGAGAGGATGCGTGGGGTGAAGTGGGGGCTGCTCGGTATCGGCAGGAGCTTGAGGCCGGACGATAGGATGTGGGTGGATGAATTTACGACGTCGACGACGAAATGGGTCTGATACAGCAGTGTATACTGTTTTATCATCGTCGTCGTCATCGTCGTCGTATTCGCCCGGCGCGATAGAAGCTGGTGGGGGATTTAGCCCCGGAGTCTGATAAGGCCAGGTAGGGACGTAGGTATTAAAACCAAGAATTTGTGGGTCGTGAGGAAATGTTTGTTCTGGATAGAGTGGTCGATCCGGCGGAAAGTAGCCAGCATCAGTGTTCTCGTGGATGGAGTTGGCGGGTGTTATATTCCGGTTGGGTAGATCTTCTGTACTCCCAATGGCCCCAGAGGAGGGCTCTGTACTCCCTGCACTAGTGGGAGGCTGGACTACGATAGTTGGGTCCGGGCGGCGAGGTCGCTCATCCGACTCTTTGCTGGATACTGTATCTTCGTGAGGATAATCCATGATAAAGAATGATTCCAGCCGCAAGGAAGAGGGCAGAGCTTTCGAGGAGAGCGTGGTAACAGAACCGGTGAAGTGTGCCACTCAACAAGTTGAACATTTGGACAGAATACAACGCTGACCCTTTACCAGCCCCGAATCGTCCACCAGGTTCGATCACATCAGTCATCAGACGTCCGATCGTAAATCGGGTTCTGTCACCGGTAATTTGCCGGTGAGCTTCTTCCGTCACCAACTTGTTCTTCAACTCGACTTTCGAATGAGCAACCTCGAGGCTGCTCGACCAAGATCTAGCGTTATCTTTCACCTTCACCTTACTATTTCTTCTTACTCTGTCTTTTAGTCGCAAATTATATCTATAGATATCGATACAGTAAGCACTACAATCTTCCACATGTCCTGAATCCATCAGGAATTTCACAGGCAACTTGTGAGAGGTTGTACTGGCTTGTACAAGCCGGTACAAGTAAGAAAAGCTGGCCAGTCACCAGTGTGGCAAGCCATGTCCATTTCGTCGACAAGTTGCTCGGTTCAAGCCCCAACAAGTGACAAGCCACCAGTAATTGAATAACGTGTTCTAAAAATTGACGCTGGGAAGGATTGAACTCGGGGGTTGTGGACGCAACATGGCACCCACAGGCATGTCTACCAATCAGCCATGCTGTCCATGTTAGGTCTAATGATATATAATATTTCACAGCCCATTCCGGGGACT
>JABCKI010000383.1:0-14531 GCA_018282025.1 Sphagnurus paluster
TCTAGATTGTTCTATCTAATATTAGTAACTTGTGATTATCACATGTTATGACATCACGCGTTATGTTCGTTCAACAATGGGGCAGGGCAGGTTTCTTGCACAATAGAATTTCGGACAGGATTTTACTGTTTGTTGCAGCCACTAATGGGGATGTTGGGTGTGCAGTGAGTGTGAAACTATGCCATGCAGTAGTGAGAGAACGCCATGCTGATAAGGACTGCAGACTCACTTTGCCTGCCTTCGGGATATGTTGGTGATGCTGGTGTTGTCATGTGCGAGGATGATCCTGTGCCGAAGTTGGTGTGTGCAATAGCAGGGCCTGTGATGTTGGGTTCGGCAAGGACACTGCATGGGGAGAGGATCAGTGATGATCTGATGTGGCACAGCAATACTCACTGAAGTGATGAGCAGAGAATATGGGGAAGGCAGCTGGCGGCCTGTGGATATGGGCTTAGTCAAATTTGGAATCACGAAAGGACTCACCGAGATGCTCTGGTCAAGGGGAGAACGTGTGAGTTGAGGCTGCCATTGGACCTGAGGGAGGGAGCATCATTACAAGTTGTGGCTGAAAGGTCGGTTGTGAGCGGTGGGGAGTGAGGGGCATCTTCTTGCATTTTGAATGTGTGTGATCTTTTTATGAGAGCTACCGTCCCGACTCCAGCCAGTCATTTTGCAGTCATATCGGCGTGATACATGCTAATGAAAATCTTAAGAGGTACGAGAAATATGAAAATCAGAGCAAAAAAATATACAGGACATATGATGAGAGAGATTCTGAATTTCGTATGATGTACTCTGATAATCATAAGGTGCTGACATATGATTCTCGTGTGTGGCTTTCGTCTTAAGTTTCTCAATGATTAGCGTGCAGCCGTGTACGCAAGGTGATACTATTACCAAGTCGCGACCAATGTCTCAATTATGTATATACGGCTCCCGATGTTCAAATTTAAGTACCCTCGATGAAGGCCACCCAATATGTCAAGGTTATCCCTGCGTACGTAATGGTATATATCAAAATTCGTCTTCGAGGGAAGCGTCGAAAACTAGACTTGTCTTCCCTCTTCTTCCAAAACTGTGTCAAGTATGCTGCCAGACGATAACGGCGTTGAAATCATTATCGGTATGTACATTCTTCTCTTCTCTTCATTGGCAAGCCTAACCAACCACCAGCCCATGTGACTGTTTAGCCGAAGCAAGAGTGCTGATCTACCCCTGAGGCGATAAACTCCTTTTCCTTTGATACGACATCTTCATACCCTCTCTCGTTGACAAAAAGTCGAGTAGCGCTGCCGCAAGTATATTCAGCAGTCATCACGCCAATCACCGGGGGATGCACCACCAAGTTTCGGTAATAGAAGAGAAGAATGCAATGGTATAGAGTACTTATGTACCAATGTTAATGAGTACTTACTGACTACCGAGCGACGCTCAAGCGCTCACGCCCCACCTGATCGATCGCACCGACCTACCCTTGCAGTTCACTTCCCTGCGGCACCGCTACCACAAAGCAGCGACCATGCGCGACATATACCGCAATCGAGTCACTGTCAGTCAGAATGCGCACGCGCTACACGTGGACCTACGCACCCAATCTGCCAGGCCCAACGGTATTATCCCCCAGGTCCGTGCACTCATGCGGTACGTGGGGGTGGCTGGGCTCCAGCCCGTTTTTCATTCTTTCCGCCCCACTCCAAGTTGGGCTGTGCGAACATGTTTTTTTCTTTCACTGGTTACTATTATCGTAGGGGCAGCAGGGTACAGTCTTGCAGGAGAAAAGAGATCGAACTAGCATACATCAATTCGTTGGTTTGTCGCATATTATCATACTAGACTGGTTACAGGTGATGTACAAGGTGTAGACATAATAATATAACGCGTTGGAAATCAGATAGTGCACACAAGGCTGGCTGGGGAGCAGTGTGGTGGTGGTGGTGGTCAGTGCGCATATGATGAGCTAAAGGATTTAGGGACGCACGTTCAACGGTAATCGCCTAAGCACCAAAGCCGTAAAGGGTACGACCAGAGCGCTTGAGGGCGTACACGACATCGAGGGCTGTCACGGTCTTACTGTGAGACATGATAGAGATGAGCTCCTTACTTTAACAATGGCGACGGCCTTGGAAAGGTCATTGAGTGTAAAAAATCACTTACCGCTTGGCGTGCTCTGTGTAGGTGACAGAGTCGCGGATGACATTCTCCAGGAAGATTTTAAGGACACCGCGGGTCTCCTCGTAAATAAGGCCAGAGATACGTTTAACACCCCCACGGCGGGCAAGACGACGAATGGCAGGCTTTGTGATACCTAGATATAGGCGCGTGGTGTTAGAGAGGTACTTGACTGGACATGTTCTAGTGCTCACCCTGGATATTATCGCGTAGAATCTTGCGGTGGCGTTTGGCTCCGCCCTTTCCGAGACCCTAATGGAACATATGTGAGTCGTGTAGGTCAAGTTATGTTCAGCGATAACTAACTTTACCACCTTTGCCACGTCCGGACATTTTTTTGTGGTTAACTTGGTGGTTCGTAGGTGTTCTTTGAACAGTTGTTCACGGCGCTGAAGACCTCAGAGTTGGTTGCCAGTGGTGGTTGGAAGTTAAAAGAACAGACTCTTGATCCAACGCGTTTAATTACCTTTGTGCGCGCCTATTTGGCTCTATTGACGCGGCTGCACGTGATATTGTATTTCCAAATTTCCCAATGAACGAACTTGAAGGCCTTGGAAAATTCGCAGCTGTGCCCCAACGCCAAAAACTCTGCCTTATTCCATGTCTTTAAAAACACTTTTCGGAGTCATTGACGAACATTTACATTTCGGGATATATGAATCATACCTCTTGATCGCTATCTCCGCTCCAATCGACATCTTTGACGAATCGAAGCAAATACGCTGTGGCTTAGCAATGTGACTCAATGTTTAAGCTTTTATGGGCGTCTTTACAGGCCTGCTATAAGTTTTGGGCACGAGGCTTATCGATCTCTCTGTTCACGACTCTTCACTCGAAACCGTGAAAAATCTCGAATTCTATCGGCTCACAGACAAGTCATGTCTACTGCATCTGTTGGTGCAATCCGACATGTCTTGGAAACGTATCCTCCTTCGAAGGGACTTTTTAGGGAACTTTTACAAAATTCAGAAGATGCCCAAGCAACAAAACAGGTCCAGCCCCTTGTGTTATCAATTTCCATCCGGCCGCTGAAGAATTTTTTGGAGCAGGTATTCGTTCTCGACCATCGGTCCCATGCACCAGTCGATGATTCAGAATCGACGATGATACCTGGGCCAGCGCTTCTCGCGTACAACGATTCTGTTTTCACTGAGCGTGACTTCAAGTCCCTTTTTAATCTATGGGACTCCTCCAAGACCCAAGATGCTGGGTGAGTGCATTCCTTTTTGAGTCCTATCCTTGATTGCATGCTGAGTTTGAGCCCAGAAAAATAGGCAAGTTTGGGATGGGCTTCCGCTCCACATTTCATGTATGCAGTCCCTTCGAACTTCTGGTGTAGAAAACGTCTCATTCTACTTATGAACAGATTACAGACACGCCCGAGGTACTTTCGGGATCGAGCTTGGCCATTCTCGACCCCCTTCTGCGCTTGGGGCAGACCGGAGATATCAAACTGGATCTTACTCAAGATGCCTCGCCCCGTCTTTTCGAGCTCTTAGAACCGTTCGCTATCAATGTCTTTCAGCCCAACCTTGCTGTGAAAGAGACGGAAGCTTTTCCTGGATCCATTATCCGGCTCCCCCTTCGCACTTTACCTAGCGAGATCAGCAGCAAGGTCTACGAACCTTCCGAGATTCGTCAGCTATTCATGGATTTTGCGCAAGATGAGATCCGCATAGCTCTTTTGTTCCTTCGTAACATAAAAAGGGTCGAAATGTATGAGATCAATCTGGATGGTGAAAAGAAGCATATTGCCATATCCTCTATCTCTAGATCATCTGAGACCATGGTCCTGACGCCCTCAGAAGGTGTTTCTATCAAGTTTCTTGATCTCGAGGAGACGACTACTACTCCAGTCGTTACTACAGACTCGGATCGCTGGCGCATTCTCCACGCTTCTTTCCCCGACTCTCATGCAGCAGCAGCCCTTGCTCCTCGCCTGGGTTTGGGCTCCCCTATCGATGCGGGGACCATCCTTACCAGGCATAAACTGCATCCCTCACTGGCAATTGCATTGCCATTATCTCCCGTGGTGCAGGGCCAAAAGGCATTCGGGCGACTTTTCACGTATCTCCCACTCCCGTTGCTAACACACTTCTGCGCGCATGTTCACGCCCTTTTTGCATTGACGCCCTCCCGGGAGAAGCTCAAAAACAGAGAGGACAGTCCTCTTCGTGGTTCTGACCACCAGTCTGTATCTCTTACTTCCTTCGTCGTCACCTATAACTGAAGCTTTACCAGCATCGATGTTGAATGGAACAAGCTTCTTTTCGAGGAGTATTTGCCGCGAGCTTGGATGTATCTTCTATGCATTTTGAAGGACGAAGGCTGCATACAAGACATCTTCGATGCGTGGCCCCCTGCGCAAACCATTGGCCAGCTGGGGGATAGTGGCTACTGGGAAACGCTTCCGATGAAGCTACTCTCTTGTATCGTCAACTCGGAGAGCGCCATCTGGCCGATCTTTGGTACAGAGCCTACAGAATATTCATCATTGGGGAATCTGTTGGTTGCAATTGGGGATGAGGACGATATAGTACTGAAAGCCCTGGTAGGATGTGGATTGAGGATCGTTTGCCCACCCAAGTTTATTGGGCAGCTTATAAAGGACGGCACAGAAGCCAAGATCCTTTCACCAGTGACCGCTCATGAAGCCCTTTCGGTAGGTGCTTTGATATATATCTCCTGAACTAAACTCAAAGGGCATCATGTAGAAGAACGTTGAAAATTTCTCACTGGATGCTATCATAGAAATAATCCCCTGTGTGCGCCGATACCTGCTGTCGACCCACGACATCAAAAACGTCATAGGTCTTCCTATCATACCAGTTTCAACGAATCGCTACATTGCATTACTGCCCCGATATGAATCAAGTAATCACACTATGATGAACGCCAAAGACTTCAAGGTGTTCGGTGTGCGGGATGATAATGCAATCACCCTCAGCCGTCTTGAGCCACCAATTGCGGATATTCTGAAAACCCAAGGTCCAGGAACCCTCAACGTTCAGTCTCTCAGTTCTGACCTCGTCCTACAATACCTCCGTCACTATCCGGTCGTGGCTGATGTAATTGATGATTCTACCGTATCATGGTTGTCTCAATTCTGGTTCTGGATGAAGGGTTCAAGGCTAGGCTATGAGCTTTACCCTAAGCTCCAAGATTTTCCTCTACTTCCCACACATAATGGGCTCAAGCCAACAAACTCGGCTGTGTTCAAGAAGCACAGCATGGACCCGATGCTTTTATCTATCATGGAAGCGCTCGGGGCTTCGTTCCTTCATGATAACTTCTCCGGTCCACTCGAATACTATCGGAACTTCAATGACGTGCACAATCTACGTGATATCCTTGACGCGCTCACAGTCGGAAATATCGAGTCTTTTGAGACCGAAGAGGCCCGTGCGACTAGACTAATTGACCATATCTCGACATGTATCACCAGTGGGCTCAGTCCTGAACAACGCCACAAACTTCGCCGGTTGCCAATATTCCCTCTCGCCCTTCCATCATATAACCATCGAACACGTATCCCGGTGGGACAGAGAGTAGTCGGTGCAAAGCCGCAGAATCTCTCAGTCTTACCAAGTATACCGGACGTCTTGTTCCTTGCAGCTTCACACCTCAGTCCTTCAGTCATCCGGATGGTCGAACCCAATACTCACTCCAGCATGACTGATGTTCCCCTTTTACGAATGGGCTTGGATAATTTTACTAGACAGTCGCCAAGAATCCAACTAGCCCTGGTGGATTTTATGGCACGTTACAGAGCTCAAGTTCCAGGAGAACTTACAGAAAAGCTGAAATGGACCAAGTTTATACCAACAGCCAGTGGTTCGCAACAGTGTCCTGGCCAGCTCATTGATCCCCAGTCTCCCCTGCAGGTTCTCTTTGCACGTAATTCTGACTCTTTCCCGACAATCTCACCTGATACCGTCAAGCTTATCGAGGACCTTCGTTCACTCGGCCTTATGCAAACCAAGCTTTCAGAAGAAATTGTGAAGGAGCGCATCGACTTCATCATCAACAACAAAGATCAACAATGTGCTCGTCGACTCCTCAAAATCATTCATGATAGCAGTTTCAGAATCTCTCGAGGGCCTTATCTCTTCTGCAAATGGCTTCCAACTCCAAAGGGCCTACTCTCCCCAAATGAATGTCGGGATGATCCCTATCACAAGGAACTTTTTGATCAGGTCCTTTCGCCCCTCGACGACGGTGTTTACACCGATCGCTTCCTAAGAACGCTTTTTGAATGGGACCAACCTGTTCCTCTACCCATCTTAGAGAAACAGCTTTCCTCGTTGCTTTCGCCTCCAGTGGAGGTATCTTATAGCAGAATCTTCTCAACTGTCAAAGAGCTTGCCCGAAGGGCTCTCTCACAGACTGATATGGCAAGCCTGAAATCAGTCGTTTCTGATCGTCGGTGGATCCCTGTAGCTGATGGATATAATCAGCGATTGGAGACTACTGATAGTGCTGTCTTTTCGGGCGACGACCCCGTGGCCGGATTTTTCCCGATTTCTCTAGTTGGGCCGAAGGAAAGGTTATTTTT
The DNA here is from genome assembly GCA_018282025.1 of Sphagnurus paluster. Classification (NCBI taxonomy): domain Eukaryota; kingdom Fungi; phylum Basidiomycota; class Agaricomycetes; order Agaricales; family Lyophyllaceae; genus Sphagnurus; species Sphagnurus paluster. The sequence goes on from JABCKI010000383.1 coordinate 6,725, forward strand.
CCAGAGGATGGGATGCTCAGAAGTGTAAGTCTGAAAGCAATTTGCATGCTGCTCGCCCTCACGCAGTTTCAACCTAGCCCAGCGACAAGTACAATCTTGAGTCGTTTATCATCCCTCCAGGGCGGCTCAGAACGGAGCGTGAAGGAAGCGCTTCACTTATTGCGCCTACTTCCGGAGGTTATGACAGACGCAGAACGGTCCCAGATCTTAGTTCCTGATATTGGTTGCCAACTTCGCCCTCACTCCTCGGTACTCTACAACGATTTAGCCGAACGTGCTTGCTTAGTTGCTCTGGAAGATGGAGAATATCTGGCGCATAGAAGAGTAGACGAGGACATGGCAATTTTGCTCTCTATACGGCGACTTGGACTGAACTTTGTCAACCAAAAACCACTTGGCCCTGACATGGGAGAGGAAATTTCCACTACCATCCGCAACAAGTTGAAGAGCTACACACCTAGCATGATTATAACAGAGTTTCTGGCAAATGCTGCCGATGCAGGAGCCACGGAGTTTGGAATCTATTTGGATGAGGAAGAAGCACGGACATCACAGATTTTGACGAAGGATATGGCCATATTTCAAGCATGCCCGTCCATCGTTTTCTTCAACAATGCTGTGTTTACTGAAGATGATTTCGAGGGAATATGCAAGACAGGAATTGGAGGCAAGAGTGGTCGCCAGGACACCATAGGACAATTTGGATTGGGAGCTCTGACAATGTTTCATCTTAGCGATGTAAGCACGTTAATCCTAACTGTGTTGGATACACTAACATGTCTTTGATGGTAGCTGGCAATGATTGTTTCCGGTGATCAAGTTATGTTCTTGAATCCGTCAAAGAATGTGTTGCCCGGCATGTATCGAGGTCGCGCCACGTTACCACTAATGCCTTTACAGGCAATGAAACGGTATGTGTGGTCATCATTCTCCGTCGTGTGCTCGAATAAGGCCTCCTCCCAGCATGCATCCCCATCATCTTACTCCACTCGACGGAATGTTTGGCTTCGACTTCTCGTCTTCTGAGCCCTATTCTGGTGTAGGTACTCTAGGAAAAAATACGTGACAGACTTTTAACTCATTTTTCCTAGACTTTGTTCCGCCTGCCCCTCCGAAATAGTAGGCATGTTTCCAGGGGCAATTCCCTTGGAGATACATGGGATATGGGGCGCTTCATCACTGAAGTTCTCAAGCCTTTCGAGGCCTTGGCTGAAGAACATCTCTTATTCACTCAACTACATCGAATTACCATCAACCATCGAAACTCTTATGGTCTTCTTCGACCTCAACATCAAATCATCTCACAATACAAAAATGAGCGCATCGAAGGAAAGAATAGCTCAAAGATTGTTCAAATTATCAATTCAGGCAATCCACACGACTCCCAACAATTATGGCACGTTGTTTCAACTTCTCTGAAAACTCGGCAAACTCGATTTAACCAACTGGCTGAGAAATATCGTTTGCGCTTGCCGATTGTGCTTGGGCTCGCTGCCCGCGTCGACACCGAGAAGGAAAGAACCTTTCACAGATTCTTCTCGACGTTGCCGCTTCCATTCCCCACAACCCTTCCTGTTCATGTTACTGCGCCCTTCATTCTATCAGATGATCGGAGGCAAATTAGGTTGGATGACCTTGATGATGCGGTTAAGGCATATAATGAATGGCTATTATCAAGTGCCATTCCTCCTCTATACATGTTCCTTCTAGCTGACTTATTACATGCCCACAAGACAAATTTATCCTGGTGGCCAGGAGACATTGATCGCACGCGCACTGTTGGCGATAACCTCGCCGGAATCCTAACCACCTCCTTCTACAAAACGCACCTGAGGAATACCGACCAGCGCACCTTCCTACCTGCTTACGGGGACTCCACGAGATATTTGCAGCCTAAAGATGCGGTCATCTTGATCCCCTCTGCCAAGGGAACCTTCGCATTGGACGCTCTATTCAAGCTGGTGCAACCTCCCTTGGCATCTTTGTCTCCTCAAGTGGCCAAACGAGCAATTGGTGAGGCACAACTTACCAAATTGACGCCGAGCTACCTGAAGAAGGCAATGATCACTGCGGACAATCCGATACGAAATCTGAAATTCAAGTCTATCCATAGGGTCATCAAGTTTCTACTATCCGCTAACCATGACGATCTCTTAGGTATTCCTCTTTTACCTCTGGCTAATGGAGACTTCGTGGTCTTAGAGAAGACGCAAGACATCCATCGCACATACTTTGTTGCCGATCCTCAGGTTCATAATCTCTTTCCTCTCAACCCTCGTTTGGTTCATCCCAAGTTCTTCAATATTGAAGAGAGTCCTCGCACATTACTTTCCATCAAAGATATCAACGTGAAAGAGTTGACTGGGCCTGCTGTTTCTCTTTTACTAAAGGGACGCCTTGGAGAATCAGATCTTGAAGATACTATTGGCACGGAAATGCAAGAATGGATTTCTACCTTCTGGAATGCATACAAACATCTCGGCATATTATTTAGCCTGGATGATATTGGCAGTTTCCCCCTTGTCCCCACCACAAAGACAGGACAATATACATCTATCAACTACTGCAAAGATCGATCAAAAATCTTACTCAGCAGTCTAACGGAAGACCGTGATCTATGGGACGCATTCTCAAGTCTTGGCCTCACCATTGTCGCACGTCACGCAACTTCTTTTCCGAAACAACTAAAAGAGCTACTCTCTGGGACAGACTTCCCAGTCTTTTCACCTCAGGATGCTTTCCTAGCCATGCAGTCACTGCAATCACCTGCAGCAGGTATTCGTTTAACAAGACTTCCTGAAACTTCGAGACGACTTCTCTCAGCATGGTGTCGAGGGAGAATCACATTTTTATCATTGAAAAATTTGAAACCATTTGCACGAACGTTACCCATCTGGCCTATTGAATCTCTCCAAACTCCTTCGAAGCTATGTCCAGCTGACGATCTTATCATGCTTCCTGCCGGAGTCTCAAGCGACATAGCGAGTCGTTTCGTTCGCTCTGCTATCTCAGTTCACTCCGATGGATTGGAACACCTCGGGATCTCCGCGCAGACATTTCCCCAATTCCACGCCTCCTTGACACTGCCATCCATACTACCCGAGAGAGATATTATGTTGTATAGTCAGCTATTAAGGCTTTTGTTAACCAATCTCCCGACCTCCTTCAGCAACCTCCTAGTCCCAAATGGTGTGCGGGTCCTCAAAGCGCCACGGGACCTCTACGCACGAGATAATCTATTCTCTACAGCATTCGAAGGGTCCTCTCAGTACTTCGTACACGAAGCCTTTAGTGGGATGTTGGGACAAAGCCATCTAGATCGCTTTGGGCTGCGACGGGAACAGAATCTTGACCTCGACATGTTCTTAGACTGCGCCCGCGTAATTCACAATGACCAGCAGACGACATATATGGCTACAGAATCTCTACAACGCCGCGCTACCGTTGTCTTCGAAGCCTATGGTGAGAGTCTATCCCGGCGCATCGATACGGCGTCGGATTGGCGTAGACTAGACGACCTTCGCTTCATCCCTCGAAATATCTCTCGTAGGCATGCGGGAGGGCCCGTTGGGATGGATGCCGAAAGGTATTGTCGGACCTTTCCTATCATTGTATCTCCTGTGGATGTTGTACTGGCGCAATACGCACCAATCGCATGGACTCAACGCTGCCTTCTTGCAGTGGAACCAAACCGACGGCTGATAAATGAGAATACCCAATTCGGAATGCCTACATTCCGTGACGTCGTATGTGTTTCTTAGCTCGGATTGCTACCATAAAAGTTCTAATTCTTCTTTTTAGGCTGAACATCTCAAGGTCCTCGCACTTAGGGTACTCAAAGACCACCCGTCAAACGCGTCTCTCCTAAATGACCTTTACGAGACGTATAAATGGCTGGATACAAATTGCGATACCCCTACGAATAAGGACCTTCTGCTTCAGATGCACGAAGAGCCCATCTTTCTGATTACCGAAACTTCTTCTGCATCCATCCCATTTGCCGGGTCAGGAAATTGGTACAGCGCTGATAAGCTCTTATTGGACGAGACTAAGCCGATTGCGAATTTCCATCCCGTTCGCGGTGCTCTCCTAGGCTTCCGGGGTCTCCTTCGCGCGGCAGGCGTTGAGAGCGTCATACATGCCTCCATTCCTGCACCTGACAGTGGTGATGGCATTGAAGCCTCCTCTAATTTCGAGACACAGTTCCGCGTATCGTTCCTCGCGATGCGGAACCGACGCATCCTCGTGGACGTAGAGTTCGCTGCGAACTCTGATTCTGGCGGGGAAGAGCTTCTGCCGGGACACCGCGCATTTTTAGCGGCGTATAGCGATTATTTCCTTGACTTGTTCACCAACGACATGGAGTCTGAGAACCTTACAACCTCCACGTATAACCCGAAGGTAGTTAATGTGAGCGATTACAGTGTACGCGCTGTAAGCTATGCACTTGGTATGTTGCCCCTCTTCTCCCCGATGCGTAAAAGCTAAATCAATCATGCAGACTTTGCATATATGGGTACTACGCCGCACATTACAATCGACTCCGAGACTGATAGCACATCGGAGCTAGATGTGCTCCTAGAGGTTTTGTGCTTATCGGACTACTGGCTAATGGGATCTCTACATAGCGCAGTCCAGTTGCAAATCATCGTTCGACGATTAATTGACTTGGAGACCCATACGCGGAGTAAGTCACTGCTTCCGAGTTTTTCCCCTTAGGCTGACCCAGCAACCGCTACAGTTAAAGATATCGCGAGCAAACACCAAGCAACGCAATTGGCTAGAGCTTGTACTAAATTCCAAGAGGATAACTGGAAAATCTTGTAGAACCTCCAACGGTCTAACAGTTTTATCGTTACAAGTACGGTTCTTGGGGTTCTTAATGATAAGATGGCGGCATACAAAGGTTTATGTAGTTTTTCACAATGCAGATTTTTGTAATGACCAAGGCGCGAGTATATGATCGTATGTTGTACAATGAAAACGACACTGAAAAGCCATCAGTCAATCAAGGAATACCATCGCCCATATCCGCGTCCATATCCACGTCCCTGACATCTTGCTCCTGTTCGCCCCTCTCCTTCGCCTTTCCTTTCGCCTTCTTGCTCCTCGCTTGTTTTTTCAACGTTCTTGCGCGAGGAGCGCTCTTCCCAGTTACGCGGTCAACCATAATTGCAGCCGCTTCAACTTCCATCGGTAAATCCCCGGTTGGCTCAACGTTCATCTCCCTCGACTTTCCCTTTCCACGCATGGTAGCAGGATATGCAGTTCCTTTTGGCTGTAGACGCACTTCACGAAAGCAGACGCGCTGTTCCGTACTGGCAACATGGGTAACCGCCTTTTTGTGGTGTTGTACGTCTGAAGGGTCTTTGCAAGACCCGGATAAGATATATCTTACCACAAAATCGATAATATCTACACACCTTTTGCATCGGTGAAGATAAGCTCTGTTCCGAGAAGCGTCTCGTGGCGGCCCTTGAGGATGGTACCAGAGAGTTGGAGAAACGGGGTTGGTGTGTCAAGTCCAATTAGGCGGTAAGTCGATGAGCTTGGGACCAATGTGGGCTCAATACTACCCAAATCAAGGGTAACATAGCAGACTTCTTCCTCGTCTTCATACTCGTCGTCGGAGCCAAAAGCGTCAACGTGCCTGTACCCTGGGCAAAGTGATGATGGTGGGTTCATAGTATACTGTTTCCTTCGGTGGCTGTAGCCAAACACTACGCCACGATTTTGCGATCGACTCGGGAAATGCAATTTTGCAAATTGCCGGAGTTGGCTCTGAGGTTGTAGCCAAACATTTGTATGTTTCGACCCACCTCCACATTATTTTCCAAGTCCAAGTCCTCGTCGTCGACGGCATGGCTAGCGCGTCAATTCCGCGATCCCTATGTTAAACAAAGGCTGTCTGACCCGCGCTCGTATCGCTCACGCTCAGCATTCAAACTTCTTGAAATAGACAACCAGTGGGATGGCTTCCTTTCCAAATCGGACGTGCGCGCGGTAGTGGATCTCGGTGCTGCACCCGGGGGATGGAGTCAGGTCGTTGCTGCGAAATTAGGCTGGGATGAAACCTCCCCACCCCAACAAGAGACGCAACCATTAGTAGGCGCGTATGGGGCGAACACTCCCGAGCTCCTAGAGGAGCATGGCACCTGGAGCGCACCGAAGCGGAAGGCGTCACCGAAGCCCCGTCGTGGGCAAAAGGAACACCTTGAATCCTTCGATCCATTAAATATCGACGACGTGGATGCTGGCGCAGCTGGCATTGGCCGGGGGACTGTCGTTGCCTTGGACCTCCTGCGTATGCAGCCCATCAATGGTGTGCATTGTCTACAAGCGGACTTTCTATCTCCAGAGGCAGAAACACTTATCCATGGGCTCTTGAGTGTCAAGGGTAACCCCGAAGGCAAGGTCGACATCATCCTCTCCGACATGGCCGCAAATGCTTCTGGGAATGACACTCGTGACACTGAATCAAGTCTCGAGATCTGCGAGGCTGTCTTCGCCTTTGCGAGGCAACATCTAAGGTCCGCGGAAGACATTGGCCGGCGGCGTGGCGGGGTGCTTCTGTGCGTTTCACGTTTGTTCCAAGTCTTATCACCACTCATGTTCTTGCTCCAGAATGAAACACTTTACACATCCACTTCTGCAAAAGTTTCGCAGAGAAGCTCTAATGCCAAACTTCCACGACGTGAAGTTTGTGAAGCCCAGCTCAAGTCGGGCCGATTCTAAAGAGGGTTACTTTTTGTGCCAGGGGTGGAAAGGAAATCACTGAACATGTTTATATCCGCGCAGAAATTAATCAATCTTCCTTTGCCAACCTACTGGCTTTGTCAGGCCTGATAATCTATTGCAACCTTTTGCGGCACGGCGAAGTGATTTTCTCATCAAGTAGCTCTGTCATAATCAGTCTGTCTATCCTTGTGAGCTTCTCTAGCCTTGATGCCTTCGCGGCGTTCGGCATTCTCCTAGGATAAGCCACGATGATTACATCATTCTTCTCGGTCTGACACCGCCTCTGCAAGAACAGAGACACATGTATATGATGAAAAAAAGACAATCAAATAGGTATAATTCCGGGTATTGCGGTGGCAAAAGCATCAGCAGCTACCGCGGCGGCCGTAGGGCCCCCACCTAGAGTATGTCAGAAGCTCATATCGTGTTGAGCACCTATACTTCTTCCTTCCAGTAGGTGTCATGCGGGGCGACGGTGGCTCTACCGTTTCTCGCATTCATTTCAATGTGCTTAAAATGTCAATTTTTTACTTACCACCTTTACGTGCCACTCTGGCGTAGGGTTGCATACTCCAATAAGAATCATCTGGGTCGACGGACGATGGTGTTGTCCAGGTGGGGTCCCTGGAAACACACATCTACCCTGCGGTTACGGCAAATTCCGCAATACTCACTTGACCTGCAATACCTAGGTATTTTAATTCTTGGCCCTGACGGTCATGGCGGTCGGCCTGTGGACACGCTGGACCTCTCAGGTCAGGAAATTTAGTGAGCATCCCGACTTTCTGTACCTCGAACCACGATCTACCCCAGTGAGAATCAGCCGCGGGCTTCCTCAAATTCTGCTGGACTGCTCGTGATGCTCCCAATGGACTACTCCGAAATGGCAAGCGGCGAGCCATCGTCCCTGCGGAGAATGCTATGTTCAGGTCGCGGGATCATCATATCGGGCATCCTCTCCACTTTCCTGCTGGTATGGCTAGTCGCTCAGGTCCCCTACGACCGTCCGAGAGAAGGGATGGCAGTCGGTGGTGTTACTCCGCCATCCACACAGATTCGCCCACCACCT
>JABCKI010000384.1:0-14525 GCA_018282025.1 Sphagnurus paluster
GACTTATAGGCAGCGCCCTATACTAGAACCAGACAGAGTCTTAGCTTATTAAAGCAGACTCAGATCCCCTTTACTTCTGTAAAGGCACAGATCTATAAGCTGTGGCTTATATCAGAACCAGACCGAGTCTTAGCTTGTTAAAGCAGACTCTAGACTAAGTCTTAGCTTGTTGAAGCAGACTTTGCTTGTAGGCGACGCCCAAGCACGAACGACCGATCCTTGGTCTTGAGTTAAGGCCTAAAGCCGTAACACATTTTGCATAAGACGGCTATTACCTTCTCTTTCTCGTGCAGTCGTGCCTCTGTGTTTCTCAATAGTTCATCCTTCGCCTGTTGCGCAGCACTGAGGTCCTAAATCGGAATCAATCAATCTGGATCGACTGGGCTAGGGGGACTTGCCTACCTTGACTTCCTGTTGGAGTTTGTTCTAGAAGACAATCCCATGAGATGCAGGCCCCCAGTTCAAACCGTTGCACCTACAGAATGCGATGTTGCTTCTGAGAGGCTCCGTTTGATGTTCTCAATCTTCCTTTCTGCATTCTTGGCATCTTCCTGGAGCTCTGAATACACACACTTGTAACTTGACAATTCTGCCACTTTCCAATCCAGCGCTGTTTGCAGATGTAATATTATGTTTAGATCCGTAGCATTATCTACCTCGGTAGATTCCAACTCGTCTTTCAACAAAGATAGCTGTTTTGCCGAGTGAGATAATTTTTGACCGGTAACAGATACCTCCAGAAGCACGGCTGATAGTTCTGCCTCCTTGATTGCCAGTGTAGCTTCAAGTTCTTTATTTCTCTCCTGCAGTCGAGTGCCTTTGCCCTTGGCCTAAAAAGTTGGTCTATCGAACCTCATTTCTGCTCCAGAAGCAGATCTATGCACCGTTGAATGATTCAACTCTTCCTGCAAAGATGATAGTTTCTTCTTCAAGTCAGACAATTCTTGGTTAACTTCGGAAGAATTCTGGCGCACCGCGGACAGTTCTGTATCCTTATGCACCAGTGCCACCTCGAGTTCCGCATTTTTTCCCTGCAGCTGAGTGTTTGCTTCCTTGGCCTACGCAGATGGTTCGTCAACTAGTATTTGATTTCAAGGGATGCAAATACTGTTGTGCAGATATCCCTCAGCTGTCAAAGGTGTAGCTTCAGGTGGGGCGTATCTGAAAGATGGAAAGCATACCCTCTGGTGCTCCTTCTTCAAGATATTAACTTTGCGTTGGGCATTCTCGAGCTCTTGCTTGGCTTGATTATATTTCTTCGCTTGTTTATGTTCCTAGTTGAACTGATCAGGTTTGAAGAAATGAGACCAAAGGCGAGAGCTCACCTCTTCAGAGTGAATCCCGGATGCTTGATCAATGATTCTAATTTTCAGCGCGGGGTCCACTGGATCTGGGTCGCGACCACGTGATCTCTTCAGCTGCATAACACGTCAAAGGACTGGTCAAAGACAAACGAGTCTTGGAATCTGAGCATATACTCACGCTAGGGTGTTTATGATCTTGCTGTTGATCTACGGTAGGGCTTTGTGGGCTGATTGATGCCTTCCGCAGTTTCCACGGCTAACAAGTCGATCATGTTCGAAAAGGATTGGTAAATCGTTTCATCTCGATTCAAAGCAGGGCCTGGCTGAACTTTGCTCTGAATTTCTGTATCAGTGCTCATAACTGACATGTAGGACATTTCATTGCGGCGCAAAGGATGGGGAAGGGCTTCTTGGACTGGTTCAACAGTGGTTGGTATATAGAACACATCCTCTCGATTTCACAATCTTTGCTGTGTCGGGGTAGCGGGTGGACTCTGCGTAGTCGATGTTATTTAACGTGAAGCGAGAAAGAGAGTGGACAAACCAAGTGCATTTCAACGTCTGAGATGCTTGCGCCTCTTTCCATAATTTGATCTTCGTCTTCAGTTGACATTTGAGAAAGTTCGCAAAAAGATCAATGATCAGTGGCGGAGAAGGGCGATTGAAAGAACAAAGAACACAAGTCGAGCGACCCTGATCGCGGAATCATTCAAGAGCTCGCAACCTGATTGCCTTTCAGGTATTGTAGGATGCTCGTCGTCTTTTCTCTGCGTCCACCATCGCCCCGCAGCCTTGAATATGATCTCCCTCCTCCGTTCATCCAATTTTGTCGCTAAACTGAATGTAAGCTACGCATTAAAAGTTTCAGTGATCATGAGCTTATGGGGAAAGCGTCATCACGCTGCCAGGATCGGAGTAGATGAATGAGGTCCCGTTACTACGGCGCAGCCCAACCCCGCCTGTTGAACAAATGGATAGATATTGCCTACAATTCCACTGGCTGCCTGCCATACGTGGAATACATCTTATCTGGATGTGCGTTGCAACCCACCATACACGACGGTTTAATCACTGTGAAGCATGGTCACAACCACAAAGAAACCATGACATTTCGAATCTTTGTTAAAAATCACACCAGGCTGCCGGTCAATTCTTCTGTGAATTTGTGGGGACGATGGAGAGGAGATGTGGTCATCATGAAGAAGGGGCAGGGGGATGACATCATTAATCTTCAACCAGGAGATGTCTCGCCAACTTCGCGGTTCGCCAGTGCGTAACTTGTTCTTCAATTGCTTGGTTTATTCTGAAAGCAGTGTAGGTTCATCAATACGGTACCTCAGCAGACCCTGTTTCGTATTCCTTCTTGCCTAGTTTTCTATATGTGATCACGCGCTCGATGCCTCCCCTTTTGATTTCACTTATCTTACCTGGCCGCGCTACTTTCGTGATACTCTTCATTAGATCAGAAAAATATATTGTACTATTTCACTAGATGATTTTTAATGAATTCTGTCGACCAACGTTCCATGTTGTCCATCACTTGGCGCATTTCCTTCATGCCCCTCATCAAATCGCACCATTTTTGCGCATTCAATGGACCCCTTGAGCTCTCAGCGCGAGCAGGATTGTTGATTTCCTCGGTATGCCTGTTGTAGCCTTCTTCTCGATAAATGTTCCAGCGCCCGTAATCCTCACCACCAGCCTCGAAGGTAGAGGTCATGGGGAACCATGAAAGATAGGATACTTGATTACCTTGTCCTATAATTGAATGATATTAGAAATCCTAGAAAAGATCAAGGTGAGAAACAACACTGACCGGTAGGGCACTCGTATGTTCCGGAGAGAAGGTTAAGTTCCACAGCTGTGAGATCATCATCCACATACATCTCTCCACTAGCAGGATCGCAAACCACGAGCATTGTACCAGGTATAGGGTTCCATCCTGTAGGTCCTTGGAGTAGCTGCTGTATTAGTATAATAGCAGACCGCGGAGGTTCTGCGCAAGAGCTATAAAATTCAGTTATAAATTCAGGTCATAAAGCACTGTTTGATAACCATGGAAGGAAGTATTATATGCACACATTTAGTTACAAAAAATCCTATTCTGCAGGTGGGCGCACAATCAAACGGACTCGCTTCCTTGGCCTCTCATTCAGTCTCTGGACCTCATCCTGGGGTGCGGGTGGATTTGGCTGGTTTTCATGAGCGAATGAAGGACCTGCTTGTGGCACCTCCTGTCGATCTTTTCGACTGCGCTCGGCGAGTTTTCTCTCAGCTTTCTTCCTGTGGGTTCGTTTCCTGTTGCTGATCTGCTTTAGCTCTGCGCGCCTTGTTTACAATAAACGTTGGGAGGCGGCAAGTTGGACCTGGATTTCGCTCAAGTTCGGCCGGCTGGATAATTGAAATTTATGCGTACATTTGATCCCGTAGTCTGAGTCTTTGCATGGTTTCGAAGCTTCCACCATGCATGCCTGCCCACCAGCATGCAGAGTCAGTCTCAGGAGGCGAGAATATAACCCTGACTTACATGACAATATACCAAGCTTCTGCAAGAGCAAGCCAAGGTCAATTGCAACTTGCGGCTGCCAGTAGATTGTTCTTCCAAGCATATCTGAGCTGGGTGAGCGGAATATCTTGTAAACGGGGTGTACGTGTACCCGGCAGCTCGCTTCCTTCAGCCAGTTTGGATTGTTTTTGAAATTGGCTTTCACGCGACGATATAAAGCCTTGCCGTCAATTTGAAATGGGAATAGCGCCTTGCATACATCCTGAGGCAGCCCAGAAATTGTTAATGCAGCGCGCTGTTTGGCGCAGGACAAGTATTGCACTTGCCTCATAATACTCTGCAGGGTTGGTGCCGTTGTAGCTGCAGAAGCCTGGCGAGCACCACAGGGTTTGAGCACGCGCGCCTTCAATTCGTCTCACAGACGACTCGGTAGGCATAGTATGCTTTAGAAGTGCTTCACCTTGAAGGGCAGTACAAAATGAAAGAAAGTACTCCACTGACCTGTCTTTGCTATGCTGGACCACCAAATTTCCTCAAGCTTACTTGAAGAACTTATGGGTCATTATTACGGGTTTTTAGGCTACGACAAGACTTCCGCGATGAGAATTGCTTGGTTAGATACTGGGTCTTCAGGGCATTGAAGGCCGCTGCCGAGGTCACGTGAAAATGTTCCTTAGTTTGCTTGTGACCAGATATATATTTTTAATTCATAATATATTTATAAATTGGCAGAATATTTCAAGTTGCGCACTATCTAATCTATCTACCTATCTAGCATTGCGGGATCCAAACTTGCCGAGGCTGCGCCGGTGCACACTGCACGGCCATGTTTCTGGTTTGCATACACAGCATAGTCTAGACTCTACTGCACATATTTGAATGATGGGTATAAAATATGCCGCCTACCAATCTTCAGCCCGCCGTGCTTGCTTCTTTGATCTGCGGCGCAGTGTCAAACATTAAATAATCTGCTCCATCAAGCGGCAACATATTTCGCCCATACACCAGGTAAGCAAGAGGATGTGACGAACACGAGGCCGCGCTGAGTGAACAGCACGCCGGAATCACTGGGGGTGTAGTCAGCCAGGCTTGTGCCGTGGGCATCCTTCGGTATCCACACTATGACACTATTGGCCGACGCCTGAATGCGTATGCCATACTTTGCGATGTAGAAGTGCCCACCTGAAGCGCTGGCGCAGGATCGAGATAGTGTCCACGAGGCAGCGAATTTGTGGGGCTGACTCTCGCAATGAATGGCGCTGATTGGGCTATCACTGAGATGGTTCTCAAATTAAAAATCGAAGCGTACCGGAAGTAGTTTTGTCCGAAAACCCCGCAAGGAGGTGCCAACTCTGCATCAAAGTCGAAGGATTGATTGTTGTGATGAACTGTGAATTTCACTTGTGTCTGCCCGCTCATCTCGTGCGCATCCCTGGGCGATTTCTCAGGCCAGTTAGAGTGCAGGCATTCCCGCTGGTCGCAATATATTCCTGCCCGAGCAGTGGGCTTGAGTTGAAAATGGCACTTTCATCAGGTGGAACATCACACGACAGACACTGGGCATCCACAAGGTGAATAGGTTGACGAGGCCTCTGCTTGTCCGCTTGGTGCCCTTCGAATAAATGTTTTTGCCATTGGCCAAAGATTTCCGCCGATTCGCATGCGTATGCATTAAGAGGAGGATAAGCCTTATCGAGTGCAGGCACCACGATGTGCGGAATGGAGTCCAGAAACGCAGCGCGCTGGGCGAAGGTCCATTTCAATCCCAAGGTTGCGGAGAACTCTGCTCCTGGCCTTGGAGAAACCTTTGCCATGGCTTCAATCGAATTCAAATGGGTGCCAGCTGGTGCACGCGGACCGGGAACCCGGACCTCCCGAATCCTCGGGAGGTCACCTGACCCTTCAAGCACGAAATCAGATTTGGGTGATCAGCGGAGGTCAAGTATCAAAGTATCAGCCTGAGTGTGCAACGCGGCACCTAGCTGGAAGTGCCATGCAGCGCCCTGGTTGTCTTCAACATGCAGACGTGTTCAATAGTCTCCCTTGGTCCACGCGTTACTTCATGCAGCATGAAATCATCGAAGAAACACTGTCCAACCATCATTTCTTTCGCGTGAGTGCCTATTGCTCTGCGCTTTTGTCTCCTTGCCTCAGCTTATGTGATCTCAGCCATATATTTCCGCCTTGGTTGATTTTGACAAAGACTATGGCTGCGAGGGGCAGCGCATCCTGCGGCGATATTTGGCTGGGGAGGATCTGAGCAGTGCGCAGAAAGGCATTGCTTTTGCGGCACTGATGCATTATCGTGTTGTCGACGTCATGAGGGTCGCTGAGACGGGTGTCACCACAACGAGAAAGCGCGAAAGATTCTTCATAGAAACCAATTCTAAATTAGTGAGTAAGACTTGCTAGCATGGCGAATCTTCAAATGACAGAGCCCAGGCTGGCCTGGCAGATTTGCAAAACTTCACGGTGTTTATCCAAGCAAGGTGCAGAGAAGTAATCTCAGCTTTGGTTGGTGCACCCGCTTGGAATACCTCGTCCAATGACTGCATACCTACGGTACTATATGGTCGCGTCTGGATTGCCGATAGAAAATTCAAAGCAGCAGCTGTCAGTTTGAACTTCCAAGCTGCAGCATTCTACTTGAGTTACCTGGCCAGCGTAAGTGAAGCTAATTGGATTAGAGACCTTGAAACCTGGGCTGATACTCCTTGTGCCCAGGGAAAGCTTGATTTTCCATCAACCTTGGTTGAACTGGACAACGAGTTCCGACTGCGGTGCGCGTCCCTTCGCCCTCGTGATGATATGGCGCTCACTATTCGCATATCTAGAGGTATTCCCGAGAGCGAGATGAATGGATGGAAGCGCTCTCCGAAGACTTCAGTCCAAACCTTGCGCGGACCGCTGCAGGTTGCGCTCAGTGTTTCTCCTCTAGTCTGGTTATTCTACAAGAATCTGATGGATCCTCCTGGCCGCCACACTTTGCTCAAGGTGCGCTTCAACTGCCGATGAGAGCCCTGCCACTGCTCATTGCGCTGTTAGTATTGGCACTGCATGGAGCATATCTTCCGGCCGCCCCAGATACAGGCAGCAGAGCGGGAGATGTGGCAAGCTGCAATAGACATAGCGTCAGGATGCGAGCCTCTGGCTAGAATTACTGCTGCTATGCATGTCCTCCTGAAGTTGGCACCAGTAGCAGAGGGCTGGTTTAAGTTAGGCTCTGAAGCTGACAAAGAATCTGTTTCTCCAGCACCATCACCATCACCATCACCAGCACCTGGGCCAGAGCCTGAGCCAGAGCCAGAGCCAGAGCCAGAGCCAGAACGCGAACCAGCACCAGCACCAGCACCCAGGCCTGCACCTGAGCCTCAGCCAGAGCCTGCCTCACCCTTCCGCACTGGGGCTCAGGCAGGGGAAGAGCCAGTGCTCAGTGCTGCTGGAGTGCCGATAGAGAGGGGAAGCATGCACTTTCCACCACCTCCAACCCCGCAGATTAATGATGGCGCCGATTTTGCTCCCCCTTCAAAGGGAACGCGGCTCCAAGGGGGTAAGTCAAAGAAGATAGAGTATAAGGAGACTAGTTATACTGGGAATAACAAGGGGTCCGCGCCAAAGCCTACCTCCAAGTCAAAAGCAGAAAAAAAGCGCAAGGTGCCTCCATCAGAAAGTCAAGGCAGCAAAATTGAGGAGATTCCCAGAGCCATTGCGCTGGAAGGCGGTGCATTCCAGGAGCTGCACAGAGTAGACGTTACTAATATGCAGGTGCGCGATTCGCGCTCTGCTAAAGCAGGATTGCTCACGGGCGGGGCAGGCAGCAAAGGCAGAGTTGGGCCGCGTTGAATTGTGCGCAGATTATCCGGTAACTTAGTTTTTAAATACCCGGAGGTAAATGCTGACCCTTGCAGAAAATATTGTCGGGCAAAACGGCCGATTATTTTGTTTTAGGCCCCCAGGGTAAGTATTTGTTTCAACCAGCATTCCATGTCAGTCCACCCACCATGTCTGCACGGCGCTCTGACTAAACTGCTTGTCTCAGTTTCAAGATGAACTTGAGTGGTTTAATGACATGCAGCGCACGATAGAAAAGGATTATGTCTCTGGATTGCCGAGCTATGCCTCTGCTGGTGGAGATGACGTATTTGCGATATATACTAAAGAGTCTTTAGATGCCTTGCCTCTGCAATCTGTAATGAAGACCCTCCGAAATAGGCACATCATTGTTATAGACCCTGCAGGGGCAGATTGAGGTTTCAACGAGTCTTCTCTGGCTCGTCTGGGAGACGTCGAAAGAGTTATGACTGTTTATGGTGAGCTGCACTTCTTCCCCCTTGCAAATTTGCGCTGGACAAGGAAATAGATTTTTCTCTTCCAGACGACTGGACGAGCCAGAAGCGAGCTCATTTTGGATGCTTGTTGGACTTATTAGAATGCGCTGAGAACAATATCGATAAGGCTTTGAATTGCCTCAACTACCCACTGGAACGAGACCCTTTTCCTGAAGGGCTACAATTTTCAAGCGATGGTGTTGCTTGGTCTGCAGCGCTTGAGTCAGAGCATTGCAGCGCGGACGAGCAAATTCCACTGACTGTGATCCGCTTTGGTTTAGCTGCAACACCTGGAGCCTATCATGCGTTCCATTGCGATTCCGGAGGGTTCGCAACATACATTCATGTGGATTCTGGGAAAAAGTTATGGGTCATCGCAAGCCCTCGCGACAATATCTATCAGATGTCGCATATCACCACTTTTGCCAAGGCCCACGATCCTCAAAAGTTGGACCCTCGAAAATGGAAGCTAAATCTGGTCTTACTAACACCGACCGTCGGTCTGTGAGTTTTTTGTGACATAAGGAGAAATCTTCGATACTCACATTGTTAGAATTATGCATCCAAACACCCTGCACTGCGTGGACCGTGGTCATGCCCAAATACTCAATATGCCGGGGTGCCCACTTCTATTCCCTACCAAATATGTTTGACTCGGTCGTTGGTATATATCACTCGTTCATCTCAAGCCATGTGGCAACTAATGCCAATGTCCGAGATGCATCAGTGAAACTGCTGACAAGGCTATTGTTTTACTTGCATAAGAATTTGCTTGTGCCGCCTTCGCGCAGTAGAGGCAAGTTCTTTGAGGTGCGCCCAGACAAGCGACTGATTTTTTTCGGCAGGTCGACCCAACGCCCACATGCCTCCACTGGATAGCTTCAATGAAATCATGGATGTGCTGACATTCTTGAACTACTTCGAGCTTAGTAACACATTCACTCGATGGCAGTACGACAGCTCGCGGCACCGCATCGAGGAGTGCTTGCGCGCAATTACTAACCGGCAGAGGGCAAGAGAAGTGCGCGCTCATATATTCGGCAATTTCTCTGTTTACGAGACCCCTGGAGATGGTGATACAGTGACCAATGCAGATCAAATCATAGGTGATCAATATCTTGCCCAACAAGCCCGCGCACTTGTCTGCTACAAGGAGCTTGCAGTAAAGTCTGGAGTAGAAGGGGAGGAAGTGGACTGCACACTAGAAAGGTTTACGAGCGCCATTCACGGCGCGATAGAAGGATGAGGGGTGGCGCCATTTTACGCAAGTATCTCGCGAGAGTATGTTCACGGGTTTCATTGGATTTATTGCGGTTATGGCGCGAAGCAATGCGCAGAAATAGCCTATTGTGAGTTTATAAAGAACCCAAGTTCTTATTCTCTGCCAGCTGACGTTGGGCACTGCAGCCCAACTCCAACTTGATGGCTATACTGGCGAGGACCGGAAGTACTTCAAGATTTTTTAGGAAAGAATGGAGGAGTTTTTTCGGATAAAATTAGATAGTAGGCATGTAGCTCAAAAATAAATTGCACACTACCAATCACAAGCGCCAGGAAGGCATATGCAGCTGCAAGCAGTGTGGTGCGCAGTTGAGATGATGGGTTTTTACAAACTAGCAAAGCATAGTCGCAAAGTTGTTGGGAAATCCCAGAGGACTGGATGAAAGTAAGCCTGGGAGATCCCATAGCTAATGAATTTACTGGCGATCTAAGTAGCTGGCGCGAGGCCTTGCAATTGAGCAAGTTGAAGTCCCAGATCGCTACGCGTAATGTGCTTCAGGCACGTGATCTGCCGCTGTTTGAATTGATGGGGATTCTCGGCTGGCGCAATGTGTTCTCAGGGAATCGGATGATGCTGTTCCATTAGTTCTGGGACCTCCCAAACTTTTGGTCAGTCTTCTGGGCTTTCCCAGTGACTGATTCGGACGCGGACTTCGGTATTACCACCTGAAATCATCTATGCACTATGCTATACTGGTCCAGTTTAATCTATATCTATGCCTGGACTGCCACCTCTTATTGCTGCCTCCAGTCTTTCCAGTCTCTTCTTGCTCTCTGTCTTCCGCATGGATTCCGACTCTTACTTGAGTATCAATTTCAACATACTGTGCACCGGCCAGCATCCTACATAATCCTTCAACTCTGGCCACATATTCTCCTTGGACACCTGTCATATCTTTAGCCCTGGCCTAGGTGATTACTTTTCAACTTACGTGGTCACAAACTGTCTTCAAGGCCGCTTTCTTCTGACTTTTGTAGCTGACTTTCATATCCAGGTACTGGTTTGCAGCGATTTTCACTGCCTCCTACTGCGGGTCAGTGTTTGTATCCTGGAATTAATTGATTCGCTTACTCTCAAGTCCTTGACAGCCTGGCTCGACCATCCGTTTGCGGCGAGCGCTTCAGGAATTTGAAATCCTCCTGACTGAGGTCTGCCCGGCTCTCCTCGAGGTTTTGGTATTTTCCTTGGGGGCTGATAAAACTTGCGATTGATGTTAATGACTTCGTCCTGTGCAGGAGGACTTTGGGCGCGTCGCCGATCCTCGTCAGCCAGGAATGCGAGCCTTTCCGCTGTGAATTCAATGCGAGACGTCGTTGACGGTAGTACAGGTGCGGGCAGTGCATTGAATTCCATTTGGCTAGTCAGACGAGGTTTGGGTCGCTCGATGTAGTCGTGCATGATGGGGAGTCGTGGTTATTTCGGCTGGTTTGAGATGATGAAGTTCGCCAGACTTTTATATACCAGCGAAGTGTTTCTCCAAATGCCCCCTTTAGTTCGCCCCAATTGTCCTGTATCTCGTTTGTATCGCATCTCGTTTGCTTAGACCTTTATTTCGCACATAAATCTAAAGCGGTTCATCAAGAGTCTTCCCTATCATCAACTAGCAACTATCTCCAAAAGGAAGGCCCTTGGGCATGACTAGGCGTTGTCTTGGATCACCCTTTGTCCTTCATTTTATTTGTCTTTCTGCCTCTGCCCAGCATGTCCCAACCAGTAAGCCCTCCTTTAGACGCATACAAGATTGAATTGATCATTCCCCGAAAGTCCCCCGTTTATGAACTTTTATCCTCTTTTCATGACTCCAAAGAACCTCTCAACACCTTGGTCTTCTCTGACGATGGCAAGCTCCTCTTCACGGGAGGTATGTTTACTGCATTCTTTCTCATTTCCAAAAAATGACGCCCTTTTCAAAGGTGACAATGGTATAGTGCGAGTGTACAATACTGATACTCAGCAGATGGAGCAGATTATTGAAAATAATCACCGGGGTCAAATATCTTCGTTGGCATTCCTCTCAGGGGATCCTATGACCTCTTCGCTCTCCATTGGGACTGGAAGAGGCTCCATTTGCCTGTACCCCAAGGCAATGGATAAATATGTGGGTCGATTGAGCCACCTGCCCTTTGTCTGGCATAAATTGATCTTTTTGTGCCGGCACAGATAGAAGTCCAAGCGTATGACCGCCTGAACCGAAAACTCGCAGCGGCTTCTCAGTCAGGGATCGTCAAAGTTCTTTCGATTACGAGACAAGGTGCAATATCTCTGCTTAAACACGATCCCACACAATCTTCTGAGATTTAAATAGCCACCGTGACCGTAGTGTGGAGTGTTTCGACGGAGGGCATGCCTCGGACGTTGGCTTTTCTGGGTGACGCCAATCAAACACTTCTATCAATTGCGTTGAGAAATGGCCTAATGTGCATATCTCTTCTCCTCTTTTTCGCTCTCAATACTGACCATGCTTGCCAGGACCTCTAGAGATGCGCTCAACGGGAGAGAATTACGGACTAAACAACTAGCTGGCGGGGTGTAAGTACATTGTCACTCCAACCAACTGTTGCCCTGATGAACTCGTAGGGGCCATGCTGCGCTCTCTCCTGACCAAGGAACTTTGGTTGTTGATAATGTTACTCAAGGACGCTACAATGTTTACAATTTTCCTGGTACCGTTCCTTCCGCCTCTTTCCCAATGACCTCCACAAGGCGTTTTGTGAAACAAGTTGTCTTTGCGGAAGGAGGCAAGATTACTGCCTGTGGCAGTGATGAGGGTAAAGTCCACGTCATCAATGTGGCAACCCGCGCCCTTATTCAGTCTTTGGCATTGGATAGTGGTAAACTTTCAACCCAATCCCTCATCTCTGCAGGTCTGATGTAATCTTTTAGACAATGACCTGGTTCAAGCTGTTGCAGCAGTGACGGTTGATACCTCTGGACACTTGATCGTGGGGGGCTCCACTACATCTGCCTATTTGTGGCAAAAGAAGGTGGGATTCTTTCAAAGGCTTCTGCAAATCCTACTAACATGCCCCAGCCAGAGGTGGTTCCACCTGCACAACCCGCTGCTACTGTCTCATCTCCTGTACAATCAAGTGTCTTGTTCAACTACTCTGCGCAAGGAATGCTGAATGCAGCTATCATCATATTGGTGGCGCTGATCTCCTATCGCGAATGGTCCCCCCCTCTCTGGAAGGCATGTGATGGTGTTTCTTTGAATTATATCCTGCTCGCAGCATAGCTAGTTGATCCCCAGCAATGGTGCTGAAATTCTGTTGACCGTCAT
Organism: Sphagnurus paluster; assembly: GCA_018282025.1. NCBI lineage: Eukaryota > Fungi > Basidiomycota > Agaricomycetes > Agaricales > Lyophyllaceae > Sphagnurus > Sphagnurus paluster. The sequence continues at coordinate 12,701 of JABCKI010000384.1, forward strand.
GACTGTTGTGCCTACAATCACTGTCACGAGTATCGAATCAGTTTATGCTTCTGCTTCAACCGTTACGAGCATCGCTTCTGTTTATCTGCCTGCTTCGACCATCACGGCACCGATTCCGACTGTCACCATTATCCACACAAGTATCGCATCTAATGTTGTTCCTTCGACTATTACCGTAGTACAAACCAAGACTGCCACTTGGGGCGCAGGGCAAGAAGAATCATCCGCAGCCGTACAAGAAAGTTCAGAATCCGAGAACATTTTATCTCCCAAAGTCTCGAATGCCATGTAGCTGTTGATCCTTAGCTTCTTGGAGTGCAGGAAGAGTTGGTTTTTTCATACAGGGGAGGCTATTCATGGGAATGATAATTGTTTTGTTTTTTTTACCTATCACAAATTGTGCCAAATTTCTGTTCTTGAGTGCAAGTGGTGCCCGATGCTGTCAGATAAGCAATTCCTTCAGCATATGGCGTGCATGGTGGAGATTTCCGGTACCTCGTGTCCAAAATCCTCGAAAGCTTTATGAAGTCACCTCTTTTGCTTTCTTTTGGTTACGCTGGTGTCCAACGTGCATTGCATTATCCTGAGCCCATGTCTTTGCACAGAAAGTCTTTCCTATCTCCAGCTGCAAATTCATCCCATATTTATGAGACTTTCAAATCACTTGGGAAGAGGGAACACGCCACTCTCCACAGAACAAAGGTATTGAATTTTCATCCCTTTGAGAAATGTTACTCCCACTCACAGATTTGTAGGCGACGGTTATCAAAGTGGGCTCTGCTATCGACAATCTTTCAGAAAATGTGGGTGCTCTGCACCGCTATTCACTGGGACAGCAATAACAAGGCAACTTAGATTTCCACCACCATCCCCGTTGAAATGATGATGCGAAAAGCAAATGAAGCAATCAAAGTATGCAGCCCTCCTTTTGATTTGAATGATCCTCATACTGGACTCAGGATTCAACCATCGTAGTTTCAGAAACAGGTGCTGTGCAGGAAACTAACAAAGAGTTTTTCGACGTACCCATTCCTCCCTTGGCATCATCGCAGAGTGCATGCTAATTATTGCCATGGTCAGGAGAAGATAGGGCTCTATGAACAGCTCAATGCTGCTGAGCGTGAATGCCACGAACTCTTTCAAGCCAGCGAACTAGAAGAGGAAGTGAGAATCCATCGCAGATCCTGTTATTGCGCTTAATTCGTTCTTGTAGGAGATCCACAGACTGCGTGCAGAGGTGATGGAATTGTCACAAGAGAAGAACGCCACTGAGTCAACCTTGCAGGTAAGTTGAGGATCACCTTAGTTTGCATTAAAAATGAAATAATGATGACAATAGGAAGCGCGCACCATCCAAGATTCACTCAAATCGCAGGTTGAGAAACTGGAAGCCAACGTTGGCTCCCTCAACACTAAGAGCCGCCGCCTTTTGCGCGATGTCAGGCAGCTTCGACCTGTATGCCTTCCATAACTCTGCGTCAAAGTATGCGACTCATTGCACTCAAGATTGTTCAAGGTTTACGGGATATGAGCAAATGCGGGGTGTGCCTTGACGTTTTGAGCAAAGCAATCTTGTAGGTTTGTCTGACTTGATCATTGTAAACATTCTAACTTCAGTTTGGTATATCATAGACTCACATGTGGGCATATGTTTTGCCGCAAGTGCTTCCACCCCTGGTGGAGAAAGCGCCAAGAATGTCCACTTTGTAGAACGGCGGCTGATGCAGTGCCAAAACCCCTCTTCATCATCGGTTTCAACGATCTCATCGACTCACTTCGCTAGAGACCGTTCAATCTTTTGCTATGCCCTATTCCTTAATCAGAC
>JABCKI010000385.1:0-14507 GCA_018282025.1 Sphagnurus paluster
GATATTTGGAAGGTTTGAAGTCCGGGCAATCTTATGTTTGCTGGGGCGCGCCATTCTGCTTAATTAATTGCTTCGACACGCCTCAGCTAGTCAGCATCACGTGAAACCACCAAGATAATCAATTCGACAGAGATAGCATAATTACTTGTCATGTTCTTGGTATTATTACAATCCCCTTTATCGTTTTACTCCTACATATGTAATGATTAAAATGATAAAGGCGTTTAGCCAGAAGATGAGAGCCTGAGATGTAATAATTGAATCAGTGTGAAATGTAACACTTTTGTATTGGTTTTGTAACGCTGCAGTCATGTGACGTGGCGGGTTGTGTATTGCCTCTACCTTACAAATGTGGTGTTTCGACCCAATTTCGACCGCCGGCGGACTGTGTTTCAACGGCGGGCGGGCTGAGTTTACACAAGCAGCATACACCTCGCCTGCTTAACAGGTGAGCCGTCTACAGTTTTCTCCACGTATTAGCCTGGGATCTTACGTGTTGATTGCTCAATTCTCATGAATCCTCAGGTCTCAAGCCTCGGCGGTGGGCGATGGCGTCCGTCTGCTATTATATCTATTATATCATCATATGCTCATCCCAGCCTTTCTACCATTTCCTCGTACAGACGCTGGTAGGACTCAGCATCGGCCACCAGTCCATAGCCCTCTGCCAAACCTTGACATGCCTTTGTTCTCGCCATCGAAACCAAGGTTGATATCAATTCCCTGGCACCGTTCCCATCCTCTCCAAGCTCCATTGTGCTAGGATGATCTCGATTCACGTTCACCGTGACTGAATCCATCACATAGACCCGTCCAACACCCTCAAGAACTTCTTCCTGCATTTGAACCAGCTGGAAGAAAGGCCCCCTCAATATGACCTCTTCCTCCTCTGGGAAGGGTGACAACTCGTCGATAGGCACCGCGCAAATAGTTGACACCACGCTTGTCGGATAACGTTCCCGATACACACGAAGCAGCTCCGCGTCTAATCCAACGACATGTATCCTCCAGAGAAACAGTTGTCGTTCTGGCAGTCTGGCGACCTCTGCCTTGGCATAATCCATCGCCACATCCTGGTTCCTACTGGTGGAGATGACGGTTAGCGGAATAGCCCAATCTCGCTCGGAGATAGGCTTGGTTGCGAGCTCCCGAAAGCTCTGTAACTGCTCTTCTGACGCCGGAAGCGCACGGAATACCACGCCCTGGAAGTCGTCTGCCGGCTGCGTGACCGAGACGTAGTTGAACAGATCGACGTTCAACAGCTCCAGCAAGAACACGGCAGAATTCAGCTCCTCCTGGCGCTGCGTGATCCCCGTGTCTGTGCGGATAATTATGTCTGTGATCTTGAAGATGAGGCGATAGCCGAATGTCGATGTGTACAACCGGACGACGTTGTAATCCTCTTCCTCCTGTGCTGGTCCAGCCCTTCTGTCAATCCATTCCTTCACGCTCGCCAACACATCCTCCAGCTGCTGCGCATCTTCACTCGGCAACGGCTCCTGCACTCCTTCCTGAAGAAGCCTCCGCAGTTCATTCATCAACATCGCATAGTTCCCCCAGCTCTCTCGGACGTGCACGATCGCACCACGCACTGAGCTCATGCGATTACCCACGGCCTCCCCTTGGTAGAAATATAGAATTCGTGATCCTTCTCCGTCTTGTACTGGTGTCCAGTCGCCAAATCTGATCCGACGATTGTACGGGGCATCAACGCCATCGCCCCCTCCAGGTTGGTTTGCTCCCACAGACGGCGTCGACATAGGATGCTGATACTCGATCTGGACTAGGTTCAGGACAATAAATAAGTCAAGAGCCGCACAGCCTAGCTTACGCGCTTTTCCGTAGGCTGTACAAAATTGGCTGTGCAGCGTCAAATTGGAGTGAAAGGAATAACAAGATAGAGGCAGCAGGCTATTCTGGAATCAGTGATGATTGCTACATTGGGAAGATCATTCGTTACGGCATCTGTCATCTGGTCAATAAGTATGACCTTTTTCGAGGTTCGTTCTATCAATGTCTGAACCCAACATGGAGCACGAAAAACTACCCTCACACTCCCCATTGCGCGAGGACGATGTTCGCTCAGAATCTGCATACGCCCACCGCTTTGGCGACTGGAGCTCGATGCAATACCTCGTTAAATTCGGGAAGGATGGCTCAACTCGCTCTCAGACATTCTACAACGGGGACAGCGTGTCCACACGTATGGATGCCGTTCGCGAGGCGATCATCTACGTTCGTGAGAACTGGGCAGATTACCCATCTCTCATGGCAGACCTGCGCGCCTATATCCACGAGCTAACCGCTGCGGGCAGCGAATCAGGTACAGCAGATACGACCCCATACCTGCCCACAGTCCTCTCCAGCCGTCGAGCTTGGAGATCACAACCGACCTCCCATCACGCCTTCCTCCCAGATGACGAGTCGGAAGACCTCAGTGTTATCCGGCTATACACGTCCAAAGTCGGATACGACCAAATATTCCGCGTTATCAACCAGGCATTCCGCACAGATGAACTCACTGAAGCCGAGCAGCGAAAGCGTCTGAGGAGTGCAGTATTCCTCGTCGAGCTGCTCAACATTGATCTATTCAACTACACATACCGCGAGCCACAGGCGCAGAACTTCCATGGCACCGTATACCGAGGTGTGGTCTTCTCAGACGCGCAGCTGGAGGACTTCAAGAATCTCGCAGCGCGCCCCGTGGCCGAGCGCTTTTGGGCGATCCCGCTCGCCATGATGTCGGCGAGCACCGACAAGAACGTAGCCCTCCGGGAGTTTGCGAGCGTACCACCCTCGAATTCGGGCTCCGCGACTGATGAAACAGGTCCGCGCCACCCGTTCCTGTGGCGGATCCACGTCATCGGGCTGCACGCGGAGTATTTGCGGATCTACCACGAACGTTTCCCGACTAGCGTCGTCTCGTCCATCTGTGCGGTGCCTATCCGCCAGCTGTCGGACTTCGCCGGAGAGGACGAGGTGCTCTTGCGGGGCCCGTTCTTCCAGCTTATTGGTATACGCGAGGAGGCGGTGGAGTTGGAGCCTGGGCGGGAGCAGCGGATATATGTTATGGAGCTCGTCATGCTGAATGTGAACCGCGACCACCCAAGTACGATGCAGTTGGGTGAGGAGAAGGGTGAGCAGGCCAGGAAGTTATTTGGGTGCTTGGTCGGAATGTGGAGGGCAGAGGTGTGTAAACAACTCGCGGCGATGTATGGACTCGAGGGCGATGTGGAGCAGTATAATGAGATTCACCGCGGGGAGTACGCGAAGTTTATGAAAATCTTCCAGTAGCTGATTACTGTACATATGTGAACTATTTATAATAATACTTTTTGTGAAATTTTATCACAAGGCTTCTGCGACTCCATCTCTGTATAACCACAATAGTTTAAGCCGAAAAGGTGCGTATAATCATTTCAAATTGGCACTGTGATACTCTACAGATTATGTTGTACAAGTTATCCAAAGAAAGTCCCAAAGTTCTTGAAAACATATTCTTACTTGTCCTCAGCAGCCTCAGCGCATAGGTTATACCCCTCCCATTCCCAGTCGTTTTCACTACGTTCCTTCAGCGCCAATATATAATTGCGCACAACCGCAGCGTCACACGTAGACCCAGTCGCTTCGTACGACTCGACGTAACGGGTGTGGATAATCCCAGAGTCACAGAAGATCAATAAAGGTGCCCTGTACTGGTGGCCCCGGAGAAAACGGGCGATGTTCTCCCCGGCGGAGATGTTGAGGTAAGCATTGGAAGGCACGTTTCCTTCTGGATCGGCCTCGAGTCGCGCAGTATCAGAGATGAATCGTATACTAGCAGGGGTGTCGTTCTGTCGTAGAAATTCTGCGGTATCACGAGCTGAGTAACTCTTGAGGTCGTCTAGTGGGAGAAGGCATGCTTACCTTCGTTTTCCTCCATCCATATTTTTGCTAGTGCCGTCGAACCAAACTCGAGAACGTTGACGCCGTTGCTCTTGGCAAAAGCCACCTCTTGGATGTTATTTTCCGGTTTATCGTCCACCCATATGAGCAGTGGAAGCTTAGTATCAAATCGCATCTGGATTGTTGAAGACGAAGAATCTAGCCAACAGCTCATGTCAGTGTGTTCTACTCAAGGTGTCAGACGGATGCATACCCAGAGCCACGAATTTAGCGACGGCTTGTTCCAGCGATTGGTCGCCGACAAAACGTTCGAGGTTGGAAAAGGTTATGCCTCCGACTTTGAATTCGTCAAGACGTAACGAAAGGCGCCGGCGAGTAGACTCGGAGAGGCAATTCCCAAAGCAAAGTCTCAATGCCTCTAAGAATCTATCGGTGCGGGCGTACAAGACCTTGGCATACTTGTCAAGAGGAAAAGTTGGTTGGAATCAAACGATGCGACGCACCTTGGCGCCAATATAGTCTTTCCAAAACTCCAACGTATCATTACTCTTTCCGGGTCGAGGTGCGAAACATTCAGGGCTCTTGAGCGACCGGTCACGGAAGAACGTAACTGTTGCCAGCGCAAATAGAATGACGGTGAGTTGGTGAGTGAGATCCTGCTCGTCTTGATTGAGAAGCGCCGTGACCTGCGACGGAGCGAAGAATCCAATGGCGCCGTTGAGAGAATTACGACGGCGCTGCTTTCCGTAAGCAACCAGATGTTCTTTGGTGCGACTGAGTGCATCCCCGAGGCCCAAGAAGGCATCTGTGAGCAATGGCTCAAGCTTCTCGGCCTTTTCGAAGGGCGCCAAAATGCAAGATATGCGAGAGACTGTCCCAGCTATTGCTACCAGAGTGGCTTCTTTCTGGCGGCTCTGGTCAATCCACACGTAAATCGATGCAGCAAGAGTACAGAGCGATTTGACGGTGGATACAGGATCCATGGCTGGCAATGGGCGATTATTGCTATGACTCAGAGGCCATGCAACCCTTTTATGTGTCCGCAGTGAGAACAAGGCATTTAAGTTTGCTTCTGTGAATCACAGTTGTGACTATTTCAGGGGATTGTTGCCGGGCAGCTTGAGAGATAAGCCTGGGCTGTGTTCTTAGTGGCGTTGAGAAAAGATCACCGGCCGGAATTCGGATGGTGGACGGAAGTAAATCAAGTTCAAGGTGACTGTCCAACCAATGTCAATGTCAGCCAATGTCCAACTCTTGATCACAATCTCCCATCTCGCCTATACAATCTCGCCTGCATATCTGTACAACTAGCTACTATTTTGCCATGTCCAATTACTGTACCCCTCCTCTTCCTCATCGTCCCTCAGAAACGCGAAACAAATGGACTGTTTCTCCTGAATTCGGCGACGCTCTGCTGACTGCGATGCGCGAGCGCACTCAAACTGGCGGGCCTGGTCCTCTCCCTCGTCTGCCATCCATGCTCCAGCTGCCCACTTCCTCTGCGCAATCTCCAGAAACCTCGAGCCAAGACTCGTTTGCTACGAGAACCGAAAGCCCCGAGCGGCTCAAAATGAAGACGCGTGTGGCCATCCGCAACCGCAACCCGCACCGATTCCAGATTGTTCCTCTGGGCGATGTCAGCAGATTTGTCTATAAAGATCAAGCGCCTACTAGAGATCGAAAACAGCCTCTTACACTTGCTAGATCTCCTGGAACTGGAACTGGAATAGTGCGTTCAGGGCAAAAGCTTCGCACCAGCGAGAACACGGTGTCTGTCTCTGCCCACGAGTCGAGCAAAGTTGTCACATCGGATAGCCCTAGAACGCTCTCGGAACGTAATACGAACATTCAAGCCGCTACCGAACGGCCAGTACCTCAACCAACGGCACCTGTCCCAACCAACCCGCTTCAAACATCCGCCACACAGCCTAACGAAACTACACCCTGCCCACAAGCCCCAGAAACCCCCAGCCGCCGCCGCAAACCCCACTTCAAGTCGCCCAGCCTTGGCAACATACGCACCAAGCCCAACCACGACTACGACCTCGAATCGACGCCTGTCCCCCGCGCAGTCGCCTGCCGCAAACGGACCAACACGCTTTCTGCCAGCCACTCCCAGCGCTCGATTCATAACGGCCCTGTAGGGCCTGCTGCGCTGGACCCAACCAAAAAGGACCCGCTAAAACGGCACGCAATTTACACGCAATCTCTCTACGTCCCATTGAACGACCGCCCGCTCTTCTTCCAAGACCCTAACCCCGGGCCTGCCGATACCTCTGTCTCTGTCTCTTTGTCTTTGTCCTCGTCTTCCCCGCTAGATGTGTTCCCATTCAGATCCTCCATTGCCTCTAAGCCAAAAAACCCCGTGCCTCCCTCCTCCAAGTACACCCTACCAATGCACACCGGCAACGCACTGGGCTTTATCAACGTCCCCAGCCCTCTGGAGCATCGATTCGAGTCCCAGTCCTCCTCCCTCTCGTCTGCGTATTCGCTATACTCGCTTCCCTCCGTCGATGAGCTCTCACACCCTCCACTTGCCGAGACACGCCCGCTCACGCAGTACGCCTTACCTGACACAGAGAGGAAAGCAGTTGTCAAAGAATCGCCTCTGCTTCACTCCAAGATCGTGTCTTTGTTATTGCTCGAGGTCGACGAAGCACTGCGGGAGTGGTCCGATCCCCATCTATCCATTTACCCATGAATATATATGTAAAAGTACACATAAAGTGGTATGCCTTTGCGAGACTTGGGGGCGAGTTTGTGTATCGGTATCATATATCATGTAGATCATACATAGACAACATGTCTCTCCCCGCTGCGCGCTGGAGGCGAAAGAAACCATAATTATACGGCGGTGAAATCGAAAGCGCAAGAGATGGACAGGGAAATTATAGCACGCATGGGGGGTGATCCAACAAATGAGTGAGAGATAGGGAGTGAAAACGGGGACGCGAGGCACACAATCCAATTAGAAAGTGGTCTTCTTGCCCTCGAACGCGGCGATGCCACCTGAGCGCGCACCGCCCCGGGGGGCACCACGGCCACGCCCGCGGTCACCTCCCCGTCCGCGTCCTCCACCGCGGTCAAACCCACCGCGCCCACCACGTCCTCCGCCACGATCGAACCCACCACGCCCGCGTCCACCACCTCCACCGCCCCGTCCACCGCCAAATCCTCCTCCTCCGCCGCCCGAGTTGTCTCTCGGCTGCGAGTAATCAAGACGGATATTCCGGCCCTCGATCTCCGCGCCCGCCGCGTTCTCAAACGCCTTCTTCGCGCCCTCGATATCCTCAAACTCGACATAGCCAAAGCCCTTCGGGCGGCCGGTCTCGCGGTCCGTGGGGAGCCGAACGCTCTTGACACCATACTCGTTAAAGAAGCTCCACACGGTGTCCTCCGTGACGCCAAAGCTCAAGTTGCCAACAAACAGCGTCGCGCTGGGCGGGCTCGTCTGGTCCCCAAACGCCTGCGCGCGCTTCTCGCGCACCTGGCTCTTGTCGAGCTGCTGGCTGCGGTCGATGTTCACGGGCCGGCCGTCGATCTCGCGCCCGTTCATCGCGAGCGCCTTCTCCACCGCGGCGGCGGTGGCGAAGTGCACGTACCCGAAGCCGCGCGACTTGCCCGTCGTGCGGTCCATCTGCACGGTCGCGGACACGACCTCGCCACACTCGGCGAACTCCTGCGCGAGGCGGTCGTTGTCGACGGACCACGAGAGGCGCCCGACGAAGATGGATTTGCACTCGTCGGCGCCCTCGGCCTCGCCGGCGGGTGCGGCGTCGCCGTTGGTCAGCTTGACCTTTTTGGGGGGCGCGGGCGCGGCTTCTTCCGCTTTGCGCTTGCCTGGGTAGAATGAGTATCGGATTCATGGATATATATGGGTAGAGTACGTACCGGCTTTGACGGCGGGTGCATCCTCCATCTCGACGTCGCTATCACTGTCATCCTCGGAGGAGTCGTCAGACGACTCGTCCTTCTTGGCAGCAGCAGTAGCGGGCTTCTTCGCGGGCTCAGAGTCCGAGTCCGAGTCGGAATACGACGACGATGAAGACGACGATTCAGCCTTGGTGGGCTCCTCATCCTCGGATTCGGATTCAGACTCTGACGACTCCTCAGACGACTCTTTTTTGGGGGCAGCCTTCTTGGCGGCAGGGGACGGGGCAACGGGCTTTTTGGGGGCGGGCTCGTCGTCGCTCGAGTCGGAGTCGGATGAGTCAGAGGATTCAGCCTTTTTGGGTGCGGGCGCGGGGGCAGGTGCAGGTGCGGCCTTCTTCGCAGGGGAAGTCTTTTTTGGGGCGGGCTCCTCGTCGCTGGAGGAGTCGGAATCAGAGTCGGACGACTTCTTGGCGGGTGCAGCCTTTTTGACTTGTGCAGCCTTGGGTTTTTCCTCTTCCGAGGAGGACTCGCTGCTCTCGTCCGGGGAGGGAGCCTTTGCCTTGAGAGGAGTTAGATCGGAGCGAGACGAGTGATACGAGCAGGACACACACCTTGCCGTTCTTCACCGCGGGTTTTGGCTTGGCTTCCTCTTCAGAGTCGGACGAGTCGCTGTCGCTGACAGGCTTCTTGATAGGTTTTGCAGGCGCCTTGTCTTTGCTCTTCTTCTAAAGAAAGATGTTAGGGATGCAAAGATAGCGATTAGTATTCGAGGAACGCACAGCGACCTTAGCAGCCTCCTTCGCCTTGACGGGTTTCGCGGGAACTTCCTTCTTCTCGACCTTGGGAGCAGTGGCCTTGGCCTTTTTGTCTCCTTTCTTGTCTGATTTGGCCATTTGAGAAGGGAGGGTGGATGATGGAAGGGGGAAGGAGGAGTGCGCGATTCCACGCGAATCTAATGAAATTTTTTGGGCGAAAAAAGCGACTCTAGGGCCGGCGCAAGATCGGATCAGGTGACCTCTATTTCGACTCCCCCTTGGGCCTTAAGTATAAAAACTGATCGACTGTCATCAGTTTATAAGGTCAGACTAGTAGGCATTGCTGACCCCCACACCAAGGGGCTCACCATCATGTATGGTAAAAGACGACACTCTGATCTTGATTCTGTACCAGAAGAAAAGCGCGCCCGTTACATGAAACTTCAAGAGCGGCTTTGCTCATTGTTTCGTCGTATGCCGGCAATGGACGAGACCTGGTCCTTTGCAGATATCAATCCCTTCCTCATAGTCTTCTACAATATTGTTTACGAAATCGGGCTGAGAGACGACCTTGAGGAGGAGAAAGCACTTCCAAATCTTCCAGAAGCTTCCAAGAAAGAAATTGTTCGTGCTTTTGCAAATTTTATCGCCAGCAAGGACTTGGGACCAATAATCAATCTTCGTACGTCATTACAAACGTCGATCATACATGAATTAATTGCGTCTTTCTTCCAGTGTCACCTCGCAGAGATACAAAATCGCGTACGTTTTCATAATATAGATATGGCATCACCTCTATAACTATGTGGAAATATCAAAGCCGAGGCCCGACCGACCCCGACCGAACAGGAGAAAGGTATTGTCTACATTATGGATCAGATTGGGATTCTAATTGTTTTTAGCCATTGAGTTGTCTTGGAAGTGTGACTTCGTTGGCGATGCGAAGGATGCGCTGATGACTCATGTGAGAAGATATTATGAAGCTACTGCGCTTTACTATGGAAGATTCCTCCCAATCGTGCAGTCCTCTGGTATGGGCAAGTCGCGGCTTGTAGACGAGCTCGGCAAAACATACTTTACGATCCCCATCAACCTGCGGGAAGGTAACTCAAAAGGTATACTTACTCCAAGCCATTTTACGTCCCAATCGTCATGGACTTAGCTGTCATGGATAGGATATCCACCTCCAGATATAGATTTGAGAGAGTTTCTCCTCCATTATGTGCCCCAGAATCCAAAAGACGTCGAACGCTATCTGTTCTTCTTCATGGTCTCTTTATTCGAAACCACATACGTCGTTTTGCAAGAAAAGCTGCAACGGTGTGATGGCTACGTAGATACTGCGTCCAATTTCCGGTTGCTTTTGACTGAGGGTCAAACTGTGGGTGAGGCAAACGCTGAGAGAACATTGTTCTTTGTGCAGGTCATAAATCGAACCAGGGTGAGCTAACGGGATTATCAATGATCAATTATAAACACTTATCCGATAGGATCTTTTCCGCAACCGAAACTTGGTCTCTACGGGTGAGGAAATGAACCTAGCTGCTGCAAAACTTGTCCAAGCCCTCGACCGGCGCATGACACCAGACGAAAAAAATGAATGGAAAATGACACCAGTCGTCTTTTTGGTGTTCGATGAGTGCCATACCCTAACTACTCCTTTTTCACCAATAGCTTCAAACTCCTGTTCCAAATTTACGGTTTTACTGCGTCACCTCCATAAGATCAGATCGGAGAAAGTCTTTGCCTATTTCCTTACGATCAAAATATCCCAATTTATAGGCCCTATACACAAGGATAGGTCGCTGCGAATCTTGGATGGGGCTTACCAATTCATTCCTCCATGCACTGATCTCGGTTTCGATCAGTGTATGGAAAGTCAAAAAATTAGAGACGATGGCCGGACGACACTCGAAGATGTTTCCAAAGTTGAATTTATGGCTAATTTTGGAAGGCCTTTGTAAGTTTTTGGTTTTATGAGAAAAGGTGAGCTCAATATACCTTGACTATAGATTTGGCTCCCGTTTACAGGCCAGCAATGATATACAAGAACTCTTGATGTTTGCCAAGATAAAACTTCTCGGTGGTGATTTTCGGATGAACATGAGGTATTCTCCAGCCAATGAACTGGCCTGCCTGTCTCGACGATTTCCCATCAACTTCAAGTCGACTCTCACATCTCTAGAAGTGGAGGCGCGGCAGGTTGAAAGTCATCTCCGTGTTTGTCTCGAAGTCTATGATGGGTTCCACGGAATGATGACGGTGTCACCCTCGGAGCCAGTCTTGTCTGAAGCAGCAGCACACCTGATATCTACGAATAAACTATCCTCACCGACACTCCTATGGGACATCGTCAACAATTTTTCCGTCAACCAAGGAGACCGTGGCGAGTTCTTATGCATGCAGCTTCTGATTCAGGCCCGCGACGACGTGGTATATTCAAAGAACCGACTGTCCGCATCTGAGTCTGAAGAGGACGCACTGTCCTCACCTGAATCTGAAGAGGACCGAATGTCCACATCCGAATCTGAAGAGGACGAACTGTCCGCATCTGAATCTGAAGAGGACCGACTGTCCACATCTGAATCTAGTTTCGATGACGCGGATCACTACCATACACCGTTGATGTTTTCAGTCACCCAATTTTTCAAGTCACTCTTTCATGCTGATATCACCGGCGACTTGCCATCGAGGGCACACCCCAAGCACCGAGCTCAGACCTTCGGACAGCTCTTTGCAACGGCGAAAATGAACTTCAACCATTTTGTCGAGGTCCACGAGCTCGCCGCCGAATCGCTGATACCGGCTGCGGTGCGCAGTGCCGGATTGCTCTGCGCCAACAGAAACCTCGGCATCGACGGACTGATGGTCTTCACCTATTCGGATACGCGCCTGCACCCCTCTAACGTTGGCTTCGTCCTCTGGCAAAGCCAGAATGATCCGGGATTTAGTGCGCACACACTCCAGCGCCGCCTGTTTGACGCTATGGACCCGTTCGAGCTGAATCTTCTGTCGCCTGAGGATGAACCCCTCCCCATTATCCGCATTATCTTTGCTCTTGCTGCTGATGAGGAGCCTCGTCTCATCAATATGAAAGAGGAGGTTGAAGATTTAGGGTCTCGCTTCACGACATTCGACTACTGGTGTGCAGGCATTCGCAGCAGTGTCTTCAAACCTGTGATTGAGGAAGACCAGGATATATGGAACAATCTGCTTGCAGCATCGCGTCCGTGGCAGCGAACGTATTCTGTCGAGGACAATCGAGCTGCCTCGCAGCTACGACGGGCTGCGAATCCGCTGGCCGCAGCAGAGGCTTCATTTCACAACTCGTGGTTTGATTTTGGAAACATCTTGGTGGAAGAAAAGGAATAAGTTAGGGATTGAGATTAATCGTAATACTTGAAACCAGCACCATTAAGGATAGCACCATGGAACCCAAAATTGATTGTTTTTACTAGTAAATAACCCGCTGAACGGGTGGATATGATACAAAAAACTAGTTTCTTACGTCTTGTTTCGGTGCCGTGTAAGAGTACAGACATGTATAGTCGGGTCTGACCAAGTGGCCAGGTCCGGATCCCACGTCGCGAGGCCGCTGGTGACGCTGATGGATCACCAAACGCTCCCATTAGGGTCAACCAACTGCTCGTAGACATTGACTGCATTTAGTCCGAAAGTAATCATATCTATGTGTCTTATTTTTAAATGAAGAACTGTCGCGACTTCGTGGCTTGGTCGGAGTCTGTAGTAGTTTGCGGAAGAGCCCAAGGTTGAACTCAGTTTTAGTAATTCGTGGAGCATGATTTGCAGCCCAGCTTCGAATAAATTCCCAACTTTGGGGGATGACACGAGCATTCTGTTTCAAGTTCTACGATTCGCACTCCCAACCCTCAAACTTCCTCCTCTTCCTCCTCTTCCTCCTCTGCTACATCCTCCATGGATTGTGTCTTTTTAAAAAATTTAAACCAGTTCCTACGAAACGGAGCCTCTGTCGCAGCCAACGGATTTGCGGCCTTTCTCAGCTTCACGGCTGCAGGATTATGTGGTATGGTATAGGTCTGCCTCCACGGTTGTGAAGCTGAGAGCAGCTCCCGCCATATACCTTGCTCTTTCTTGATAACAGGTTTTAGGGCTTTACTGTCAATGCCTGCACACCAGTAGTCGAAAGTTGTAAACAAAGATCCAGAATCCTGCGGTTCCTCTTGCCTATGAATAAGACAAGGATTCTTAGCGGCTGCGAGGGAAAAAACGATGCGGATGATGGGGATGGTTTCACCATCGGGAAACAGAAGGTCAAACGCAAACGGGTCCATGGCATCGAACAGGTGACGTTGGAGTCTGCTGGTGAATTTCCGGTCATTCTTGGCCTGCCAGAGGATTAAGCCAATGTTATCACATTTCAGGCGTGTATCGAAGTAGGTGAAGGTCATCAGCCCGTCAATACCAAGGTGATTGTTGGCACAGAGCAACCCAGCACTGCGTGCTGCAGCTAATATTAGATATTGTTTTGTTGCAGCATCGAACTCGTGGGTCTTGACGAAATGATGAAAGTTCATTTTGGCTTTTGCAAAAAGATCTCCGAACGTTTGGCCTCGGTGTTTGGGATGAGCCCTTGACGGAAGGTGTTTGGTGAGATCAGCGTGGAATAATGCCTTGAAGTATTCGGTGACAGAAAAGGTGAGCGGTGCTGTATGGGAGTTACACCTGGACTCTGAGAAACGGGGCTCTGAGTATACCACATCGTCGCGGGCCTGTATCAGAAATTGCATGCACAAGAACTCCCCACGGTCTCCCTTATCGATAGAAAGTCCAGTAAGGATATCCTTCATCAAGCTCGCAGAGGATATGCTGTTTTCGCTTATGAGAATTGCTGCGTCTTCGGATAAGAATGGTTCTGACGGCGAGATGGTGAACATCCCCTCGAACCCGTCGTGGATTTTCACACAAACACGTAAATGGCTTGCGACTTGTTCTGCTTCCGCTTCTTGAGTAATGATTGTTGTGGAATAAAATTCAATTGGAAGTCGCCGAGATAGGCAGGCCAGTTTATTAGCTGCAGAATCTTTGACCTTCATCCGAGTGTCACCACCTAGGAGTTTAATCTTGGCAAAGAGAAGGACTTCGTTCACGTCACCACTGGCCTGTAAGCGGGAGCCAAATCTATCGTGAACGAATGTTGAGCTTAAACGTCTCAGAGAGAAGACCAGGAACATACAAAGGCCTTCCGAAATTGGCCATCAACTTGATCGTGGAAACCTCCTCAAGAGTCGTCGTACCATCATTTCTAATTCTCTGATGTTTCATACACTGATCAAAACCGAGATCAGTGAACGGAGGAATGAGGTCGTAGGCGCCATCTGATACGCGCAGGGAGTTGTCCTTGTGCCTGGGACCGGAAAATTGGGATATTTTAGCAGTGGTCGACAAGAAAAAACAAAAGACTTCCTCCAATCTTATCTCATGGAGACGACGCCGCAGGATTGTGTATCTAGAACCAGAAGAGGGGTCTTGGTCCGAAAAAGCAGTTGTCAAGGTATGACACTCGTCAAACGCCACAAAGACGACTGGTATTTTCTTAAACTTCTTTTTTTCGTTTTTTTCCATGCGCTTCTTGAGAGCTTCAACAAGTTTTTTAGCGGCTGCGTTTAAAGCATTACCCATCGAGGCAAGACTTTTGTCGTTGGCGTGATGATGCTATCAAATAAGTGTTCATAATTGGATGTTGATAATTGACCAGTTGGCTCACCTTGGTTCGTTCTATGAATTTTGTGCAGAATAATTTTTTCTCAGAATTTGTATTACTCATCATCAGCAAGTTCACAGCTTACTGGTCAGCTTTTCGGGGTTGTGGAGGTCGCAACAAGCTCACCAGCTCACCAGCCCACCAGTCAGTTCAAAGCATTGTAATCATTTCAAGGTAGTAGATCAAAAATTGTGCAATAAGCAGGAGTCGAACTCAAGATCTTGGGCATCGAGTAAGCACTTCATGGGCAC
>JABCKI010000386.1:0-14503 GCA_018282025.1 Sphagnurus paluster
TCCTGCATGTCCTTCTTCCCCAGTCAACTTTGACATGCTCTATCAAGAATTGCAGGCCCACAGTTATCTTTCTCCATCCCCACCCCCTCCAAATTTACCCCAGTCTCTAATCAAATCTCCAACGAAATCATGTGTGTCTGATTATGAAAGATATAACTGCTTATCCTTCTAATTGTCGAATCACGCTCTCATCACCACGCGGAACGGTGAGAGGCTCAGCTAGAAGCTACGCAAGGTCGCATCAAGGATGATGATGATGTTCTGTGCTACACGCGTCTGTCTACAGGTGTCCGTTCCAACATGACGTTGTGCGAGAGTAACGGTATGTTGTTGATGGTAGATGTCCAGCTCCCAATGGTGTTGGATTTGTTAGATTGGGCCGTTCGGATCTCTCCGGACACGCATTTGCCTCATGTACAAACCTATATAGTCTAGCTACATTGTGCTGTATTCGTAAGATCTCACCTTTGCCGTTTGCCTTCGGGCCTCTTTTGTGTTTGGCCTCTTTTGTGTCCGTGATGATTCTGCGTTAGCGCCCTTGGATTCTAACAGGATTGGCGTTGGATGCTCCTGACTAAAAAACCGACGATGATGAGGCGCCACTGTACCGACTAAGTATGAGTCGATTACATCATGGGCTTTGGTGGTGAAGGAGATTGTGAGCGTGTTTAGGGATACGCTGGAGGGGTTGTCGGATATTTGACGATTGTCGGGAGTGGAGAGGGAAGTCGAAGTCGAGGCGGAACTGCGAGTGGCAGTGGAGCCGGCGGGGTATCCGTATTCGTGAGATTCCTCGTCAACGACTGCTACGTTTTTACATTTGAGGACTTGTGACTATGTATATAAAGAAGGTTATCCAACAATCTCCTATCATGATTTCCTCATACGAATATCCTTCCATACGTTTAAAGAACTGGTGGGACTGTGTTATGCGAGTATAATATCCACATTGTGGTGCACAAGCTGGATACTACGTCATTAGCTCTTTAAATTTCAAGTTTGGGAACGACTTACATTCAAACCAGGGGATCAAAAGGCCCAGCCGGGTTAGCAGGCTGCCCAAAGATTGCGGGCGTAACATCCCAATACACATCTGCAAGACGCTCCAGTTCGGCCACCAATTCATCCGTCGTCGAAAGGAACGTTTCGACCGTCGGGGCTTTATCGCCGATCGGCAACTTGTATACCACCGTGTATTGTCGCTCAACGAGGTAGGCCCGAAACTCGTCCCGAAAGATCGCGTCCGCATTGGCGAGCTTCTGGCGCATCAGGAGAAGGTACTCGTGCATCTGCCTGATATCCGCTGTTCGGAAACTATTGTACTTCTTGATCTCCACAAAACAGAGCGGGATATCCGTCCCATACAATGGACCGGCTTTTACAATGATGAAGTCCGGTGCCTTGGGAGCCCGTTCTTGAAGTGTCGCAGCCCGCGTCATGACAGGACCATTCATGGAATCGATGGAGAAGCGACCCTCGGCATCGGTGGGATTACGAGGATCCTCGGGATAGCGAAGCAGTCCTTGGGGCTTTGGCATGAACTGAGCTGCGGTAGGAAAGATGTGATGAAAGACCGAGTTGAAAGGGCCATACATTGATGCCTCATACTTCGATAGCGGCGTCGTTATACAATCCGTGAAGCGGAGATTAAGCCAAGGAGGAAGAGGACGACGGTGGGTAGTCATCTCTGAGGTTAAGGATGGAATCTAGATGGTGACTCAAGATAAGGTGTGAGGCCTTGAGGTCGCTCGATGGTGGGCTTATTTGTTCTCCTTCCCGAAGATGGCGGCAGGTTATGCAATCCTTGGCATCAACTTTTCATTTCCGGTGTAGGTGGACTTCTTCAAAATGCTTACCCAAATTCGACTTCCTCAGGTCAGACTCCAACCCAAATGCGGCAAGTTCAACTATGTTGTCCTTGTCCAGCGCTTGACCCCAGGTAGACTCGCAAACCGTCATACCAACGACCAACCGGAGTCCACCATTCCTTCACCTTCGCGATCGGCACGACGGACCACTTGGCGATGGGCGTGAAAGTTGGCGTTGAGCTATATGATAAGTAGTGGGCACGACGAACGCCGCTGAGCTGAAGATAGATCGAAACAAAGACAAACATTCCTTTTGAAAATTTTCATAAATAATAGGGAAGTTCAAAGCTGGATTTCGCGCCCATTTTCGCTTGTTTTCGAACGCGTTTTCGAGGTTGTTTTCGGTTACGAGAACAGGCAAAAACAGTTCCGAAATTTGAAATCCCCTTTTTTGTGTCGGTTTTCGCAGTCGTTTTCAGCTCGTTTTCGCTCTTTGGTTTGAGAGCTATTGATGAAAAATCAGACGGCAACGGGCGGCAAGATGCAGATCTCATTAGTCATACTCCTATAGATTATCATTGATTGCCACTCCCTCCCAAATGCAATGCCCCGCTCAACGGAACGTCAAGACTTTGCTGATGCATTGGAAGAGGCTTTCATTGTACAGCTAATGATGGAATTGGAAGAGAAGGTTGAGAGGGAGCTCGCATCGTCATCAGATGATGAATCTGACTCCAGTGGGGGATCGGGAAAGGCAGATGAGTCACCGGCAGAGATGGAGGAATCAGATGACGACAAAGACATGAAACCACTTTCCGAGACACTTCTGGAAGGCCTGGCTGAAGCTTTCGTCAATCGATATCACAATCAGCGCGGAAAAATATCAAAATCCAAGATTAATCTAGACCTCCTCCTGGGTAACTACAAGACATCACGCCCTGATGTATTCCAATCGTACTTCCGAGTCACTCCAGCCTGTTTCGATGTGTTGGTGGAAGCAATCTCCTCCCACATGGTCTTCCGCTCCGGTACAAGTAATGATCAAATGCCAAGGACGGCGTGGAGCACTGGGCTTCGTGGCATCTTTCTTCGCCACGGAACGAGGCTTCTTGGCAACGGGGATCGACTCGTCGAGAGATGACACAGAGACGGTGCTCTGGCCACGTTTTCTAGTGCCAGCCATGGTATAAATAGAGATGAGAGGGAAAAGAGAAGAGTTTTGTAGTTGTAGCTGAGTGGAAAGAGGAAAGAGAAGATGCTGGGACGCTGCATCTTCGCTCATATTATATACCTTTCGCCAAGATGTAGTGGTGTGGATTTAATCTGATCAAAATGGCATCAGTGTTATTCGAGCCCCGCTAAGCGCATTGCCGAAAGCTGGACGAAAGCAGGACGAAAACAGACAGCTTGGTTTGGAAACTGAAAATTCTCATTTCCAGTCGAAAACGAGTGTGAAAACATAAGCGAAAACAAAAGTGAAATCCAGCTTTGAACTTCCCTAATGGAAAAAGTTACCGTGTGATGCGTCATGAAGACTTAGATTGATTTCCGTTACTCTTCACCTCATCCACCGCTGCAACGTTGCCTTTTCTTCATTGTAGTACATAACGCGTACACTTATTGGCTGGGAGCTGTGGAGCAGCCAATCAGAGCAGGATTTCGCTGGAAATGACATCTGCAAATATGCCATTATTTATGAAAACAGCTATAAGGTTTATTATATGTAATGCGGAAATTGAAGTCAAAAATGGCCAAAATGGCCCCAGTGCAGATCAAGCCCAGATTCCCGCTACGTTAGTAGTGGGGTAGCTGGGGGGGGCAGTGTTGTCCTGACCCGTCAAAAAGGTCAAGAAAAGGTCAAGGGTCAAGTTGACCTTGACCCCCTTGACCCGTCATTGACCTTTTTGACGAGGTCAAGGACCACGTGTATTTGCCTTTAGTCTAGCGTGATCGGATTTCGACGTCCGACTAACTGTTCAAACAATGAGGATGCTGAGGGTCAACGGACCTCAATATTGAAGGATCCGCCCGTTGAATAAATCGTGTTGATTTTCGAGAGGAAAAATTTGAGTGGAACATCATGACGAACTCTCCAATCTGGAAGCTATTCTACAAGAATCAGACGAAGTACAAGACCGACAGGACCTATCTGAATGCCTGGTGTCTTGGTTGGTTGCTTCATAATCCCTCTCGAAAACCTCTTCATTTACTTGCCACCAACCGATGACACTTCATGTGATGACGATTTGGAGTTGGATCCGATTTCGAGCTCGAGACCAGTAAACCTTGATTTCGTCTGGAAGGGGGGCACTGATCAATTTAAAGAGGGTGGTGATATTGCATGAAAGGAATCACGAAATGGATCATGAATCCGCTCACGAGAGTTCCCCCAGTACTAGTACTACACTATGCAGACCTCTTTCGGCCACTTCTTCTTTCCAGTCCACTGGTGGCAGTTTGTTCGTTACTTAGTTCCACAGCTATTTTTCTTGCTGATTGATGCAGAATACTTTATTTCGGATTTTAAATCCCTGTTGAGTCGTACTCCTACTTCTAGTATACGACGGTTCAAACTGTCGTGCCAATCGTTCGAAGTTTGAACTGCCTTGCGGTCCGGGTCCCGGACATTTCTCACACACATCCTTTGACGGGTCAAGGGGTCAAGGTCAAAAAGGTCAAGATTTTGACTGACCGGTCAATGACCGGTCAATGACGGGTCAGTGACAACACTGGCCCGGGGGGGTATGCCCACGTACGTGGGAAACCAATCTCAGACCCCGGCCCGATAATGCCGACTGCCATATTAAGTATGTACCTCCTACGCCGTCACGAAGTTCTCCTCCACGCAGAGCCCGCTACGTGGAGCTTGAATGGAGTGTCCGCCGCTTTCAGAAATTCTGGACGCTTGCAAGACACTTGAAATGATACCAAAATGATACGAAAACCCGTGAATTTGGGTCGTTGATTAAGCATCGTTGGCGACGGTGCACGCATGAACCTTAAGCAACGTTTTCTATGCCGGCGACCTCGTCACCTGCACAGCTTCTAAAAATACGCCCCATGATTCGCGGCCTTCTATCACAAGGTCATCTGTTGATTGATGCTTATATAAGGTGCGTGTCAGTCTCGGAAATTTCCAGAGTATTGGCATAAACAAATGTGGCGAGGCGAGGCCAACACATTTCACCCCTCTTCGCCACCCAGTAAGTCTTCTTATCGCTTACCTTTGAAACCATCCTTACCTTGTCGCAGATGCCGAGGAAAATTTCTGGATATCTCGTCTCCGAAAATGCCTTGAGCAACTGGGTTCGCAGCAATGGGGTCTCGATTCCGGCACCAGGTCACCCGCACTCTTTTATCATGCAAATCGCCCAGGCGTTCGACGCTCATCCTCATGACCTCGGCCACCCTTTCATGGAAATCTTCGACGTCGACACCATTTCCATACCCTCGAAGGACGGAAGTGGGGATGAGACGATGTATTTCTTTGTGAGAGCTTACGCAGATCCTACCCAGGCTTATAACAAGGCGCATTTGACGGAAAAAGAGAATGATCGTCGGGTGAAGAAAGTGCTTCAAGCTGTTCTCAGTACCGAACTTAGTCCGTGGGTTGAGAATATTGAATATCCCCTTCGTCGCATTGATATTGAAAGAATTGAACCAGTCATTTGAACTACTATCATTTGGGGTATTTTTACATACTATCGTTCACCAGTAGTTCGCACTCCCCACTACTTCGCACTGCCCTAGTAATTACTAGTGCGATCAACTGAGTTTTAATTTCCGGTATTCACTTTACTAAGGCAGTGCGAGGGGCTCGGCTCTCTCCGGCCGAGACTCATTGTAAGGATAAGTACTTAATGCACCACAGCGCATTGTACAAAGGTCAGGCCTTGGAAGCGCGTATCTACATCTATTCTATAGTGTAAATAGATCTCCAAGCGTCGATAGCATGTGCCGCGCGGCGCATAAATCGGGTAGAAAAATGATAGAGATCAAAAGCGGCAAAAAAGAGTGTATTTCTCAGCTAGCACTGCGATCTCTGTAGGTAAAATTGTATGAACACTTGCAGTATGTGTACTAAATACATTTGAAGGATATCCAAGAGACTGATGGAAATCGGGCAACGTGGAAGGCAGGATATAACTTTTTTTTTCAAGGTCCATCATGCCATGAGCGCGTACCATGACAACACACTCCCCCAATTTCTATCAGCTCTCTTGTATATCGTTCAAATAGACATTGGGGAGATGGAGCATGGATAATGGCGCCAGCATCAGCGTCATGTTTCTAGTGAATTGCACGGCTCGGCTTCAGGCCGCAAGCCGGCCGTAGCCGAGCCGCGGCTAGCCGGGACGTATCAGGCCGTCAGGACGTCTCGAAAAGGCTCGCGGCCCAGGCTTCATGGTCCCAAAGCCGCAAGCCGCGGCCTAGGACGCGGCTTTCAGCGCAAGCAGAAGACTGTCGCCGGCGGGCACGTGAATGCGCGACGCGTTGTTGGTTGTTGATTGTTGATCACCAACAAGTTGAACACGACCACTTATCGACGATTCGACATCTCTCTTCTACTTCCAACACTTCGGTGTTTGGGCTTTCTTTCTTCAGTAAGGTTGACCAGTATTTTATACATTGCCTGGCTAACTTATTTTTGATATAGATTCTCGACGTCAATTACAATAACGTTCGGCCGGTGAATATAACAACGGCGACCTCAATCACGACGGCAATCGACGCACCAGGAACTGGGCACTCGTTATTCAAAGTTCGAGCATGGATCAATTTCGGTGAACCGACGAAACAGAGCTTAATCTCAGAAAACGAAGGCTGTATCTTGCCTTCACTGCTTGCGAGTTTACGGTCTTCTCGGCTGCATGTCTTCGGTAAGTGCTACTTACATATTCTTTATAAAACAACAAATTTACACATCATGTTAGATGTCAACTCGTTCCCTTGGCCCACAATTACGAACCGCTCCCTAACTCTTTGGCTACTCACCTCGCCACCCATCACGAACACCGTTTGCGGTCAGTTCATTGATTATTTACGCCTCCGTTTCAGTCGCCCATGACGACGGGCGCCACATGCATACCACCACCATTCCAAACAACCATTTTTGCAGAGTGGTACGCGCCAGCGATGCCCTTGAACCCCGCATCGCCTCCTGGTCCCTGATACCGCTGCTCGCCCAACATCCCACTTCAAATCCTAACACTTCCCGACGCGAATGCCTCTTCGCTCACCCCAGCGCGAACGGCAGCGCCTGACACTCTCACCTCCGCGTCTGAACGCAACATTGATTCGATTCGTTCGCCAGCCTGTTTGGGCGCGCATTTCCTTGAATTCCACCACAGAGCCGCGGCTTGAGCCTGAGCCGGGCCTAAGCCGGCCTGGGCCGCTTCCACCGGCTCAGGCTTAGATTTCAAAAAGCCTAAGCCTCCCAAAGCTGGGCCTAAGCCGCGGCTTCCAGGCCGAGCCGGGCCCCACGGCATTAGGATGAAAGGTGTTGATTTTTCTGCCGGTGCCGCAGCACTTTATGACAGTCGATGAGCCAGCAACTATGAAATCATGAGCTGTTCGTGGTCTCTTAGGTTCTCCATTCCAGCAGCTCACTTGGTCAGCACCGGCTATCTACCACCTATTTGAAAACTCCAGTTGGCGTCTATTTGATCTATGGTAATAATTTGAATAATGTTGGTATATGGTACGTTAATGAATATGCTAGGTTCATAATTTTGGTAAATTCCAAGTCAGTATTGTACATTAGGATGAAATTAGGCTTGGCAAGTGCGGGATTTGGGGGCTACAGTATGGATAGGTACAGCCACGTTGCCAATTGGGCAGCCAGTAATGGGGTGATAACATTTGCCGGCCGTCCAATCGTGAGCGGCAAGTCAGCTGGGGGGGTCTTGCCGTTCAGGGGAAGCATGCATTTCCTTGTTTATAAAGTTGTCATACATTGAATCCAACTGAGAGGCCGGCGGGCTGCCTGCTCTGTTTGCTTCACTGATCCCATCGCTGGTGCCTTGGCCGCTGCCTTGGCCAGTAACTTGAGCAACCAAACTAGCACAGAGGGACTGCAAAATCTTGGCAGTAATGCTGCCATCCATCGTGGATACAGCCTGTGTGGCCTGATGGGCGGTCGGCACCTGGTTAGCACCGTGCTGCAGCTTCAAGACAAGATTCTCCAGGGCTTGAAGCTTGACGGCCTGCTCGTTGAGACGCCTTTTGAGAAGGGTGTTGTCCCTTTCCTGCTTGTCAACCCTCGACTTGAGATCTTCATGTTCAATTTGAAGGGACCCCACTGCCGCCAGGGCCCTGGCACCTTTCGTGGGCCGCCTCGCTTCTAGTGATCATTCCATTAGAGGGGTGACGGAACAGTTGGGAGGGGATATGCACCTTTGGCAGCCAGGGACGTGGCAGTTGGTCCAGCCATGTCACTGACTTCTGCAGGTGCGGCCAGGTCGGAAGGAATGTTTTGGCCGCGGCCATGAGGCAGTCACTGGCTGCCACAGCGGCCGAGTTGTCCGGCGCTGTAGGCTGGGATGCTGGGAATGATATTATCAGTTTGTAAAGTAGCAGTTAAACAAATGCTTACTTTTTTCCGTTCTTTTTCTCCCCACCCGCCACACCCTCGCCACATTTCCAACCGCTGGGCAGTTGAAGACGTGGGACGCCACCGAGCAGAGCATCTTCAAACCGGCACTATGGTGTTTAAAGGCCGCAATGCTTCGTGATGTAGACACCATCGACATGTTCCGCCTGTTGTAGACAGGAGAAGTAACAATTATCCTGCCATTTGTTGCGCTTGAGCGTGCTGGGCTCCCGTCTGCCAGCCTCACCCCACAGCATAGTTATTTCACCGATTTCCGATCCGAACATGTCAGGTGAATGCTTACATAAGTCTACCGTGGACCGATCGGTGGACTTTTCCGTGGACTGTTCATTTCAGCCATCCCCTCGAATTATTGAATATTTATACCACAAAATATCTGCTGCGAAATGTCTTAATAGTATATTTTTTTGCTATTTTTTCGCACCTATAATTGCAAATCAAAAACACTCCGTCACACTAAAACACATTTAGATATAACTATTTTGTTTATTTCACAGGTTATATTATAGATATGAATATTACATTGGAAAAGAGATCAAGGAATCAAAGAAAAATCTGGCACCATAGTGACGGTACTGATAAAATATGGGACACAAAGGCCATGTGGGGGAGCATTGTTTTCTGGAAGGAGGAGGATGAGTGGTAAGGCGCCTCTGAGGTGGTGGGGGGCAGTAGTTGAGAGACGGGGCGACGTGGCGGGTGGGGTTCGCCTGTTGACAGGGAGGTGGCATAGATAGGTGGCGTAGAACAGAGTCAGCAAGACTCATGTCAAAATGCATGAGCTTGGCAGCATGTAATAACTGGTCATCAGAAAGATCACCATCATCCTCAATTAAATGAAATGCTGATCGTTTTTGCTCTGGGGAAAGAGCCAAGGCAGCACCTTGAGGACTAGGAGGAACTGGTGCAGTAAACAAATCAGCAAGATGAATTATTGATGCTGTGATACTGTCCATTGGAGATTTCTTGTTACCGTTTCTTGAATGTTTGGTTCCAACTGTGCTTGTGGGGAGGCCAGGGATAGATGGTGCTGAGGGCTGAGGTAAAGGAATGGGATTTGTGGACAACACTCTTGCCTGTGGCAATCAAGTCGGTCATTTGATCAAACAGTGGGAAAGCAGTCTTGTGCCATCATTTTAGATTAGGATGTTTCTAAGAATAAATCAAACACTTTATAAGTCAGATAAAAAATAAAAACAATGTGGACATACAGCCAAAAGGGCTTCCCATACATCATCACCAGCTGTGGGTAGGTGACTGTTGTTGTTCCATCCAAAGCCTGAGAATGCACACACCATCTTCACCTCCTTATATTCCTTCTTGAGCTATCAATGAAATTGTCAGTTTGTGAGTTCTGTGTGATTTATATCAAAGGCCATGTCTTACCGAATTCCAGCGGCCTTGACAGCTTGCCGCCGTCTTTGGCGCACCACCAGATTTTAAATCAATACGTGTCTCACGAGTCACTTCCAGCAAAAAGAGTTTGCACAGAAGTCCATGCCGTTGGATGAAAGCCACCATTGCTGGTCTGCCTGCCTTCAGATCGCTCCGCAAACAGAACATCAAGAAAGATAGTGTCACAACCAGTATTCCAGGCAGCACAAGGACCTTGGCTCATTTGAAATGGGGATTGAGAGTGGGAGAATAGAAAGGTTTTTTATGGAGTGCAGAGAGGATAGCTA
The DNA here is from genome assembly GCA_018282025.1 of Sphagnurus paluster. Classification (NCBI taxonomy): domain Eukaryota; kingdom Fungi; phylum Basidiomycota; class Agaricomycetes; order Agaricales; family Lyophyllaceae; genus Sphagnurus; species Sphagnurus paluster. The sequence continues at coordinate 10,104 of JABCKI010000386.1, forward strand.
GATGCAGCAGAGAAGGCTAGCACAAGAAATAGAAGAGACAGTGGAGATGCACCTGTGGGAGGGTACTGGATATTGAACAAAACTTTCACAACCTTTTAAATCTGAAAACACGCACCTGGATATTTCTGTCTCATTAGAATGAGCCATCCACGAACCAGCATCATGCAAAGCAATTCCACTATCAAGCAGAATTGAAACAACATGGAGGCTGGCAAAAGACGACAGTAAGATGTAAAAGATTGAACTCCATCAGGCTGATCTAATAGTACAGTGTGACAATTGATGCTAACCTATACTAACTGGCGCTGGCTAGGTTTAACCCTTAACTGTTACAACTTTTCCTTCTACTGCAATACTTCTCTTTTCTCCTTTTGTACTTCTCTATTCAGTGACTGTTGCCTAGATACCATCAGTATAGCATATGACTGCATGCTTCTATACTCTGGTCCTCCATCAGGAAAACGTAAAGCCGTCTTGACGGTCTTGACAGCTGTCAAGACTGCCAAGACTGCCCACAAAGGCTATTTTGGTGCTCTTTTGGCCTTTGTGGGCAGTCTTGGTGGTCTTGACAGCTGCCAAGACCATCAAGACAGCTTTACGTTTTCCTGATGTTATCTATTTATTGTAACTCTAGTCCTAGCACAGCCTGAGGGCTATGTCTTCTTTACCCACATCCATCTTCTCTTTCATGTGATACTTATTTATAGCTTACTACTCTACCTATAAAAGACTGTAGTTACAAGCTCTTGTACTTTAGCTTGACCTAGGCAATTATACCTTGTTCTAAGCAAGAACCCCAGAACCTCTGAATCACTCTCAAACCTAAGTGTTCACTTTGACACTTGGGCTCAGCCTTTCATTGCATAGGAAGGCCTTAAGACTCAGACAAGACTCAGACTTGCTTGGACAAGGCCTCACCCTAACAAAAGGTCAAGCTTTCACATAGCGTCAACCCACTGTGGTTCTACACCCACCATTCCACCCAAGAAATTCTCAGCTAAGGAATCGGACAATGAGGAGGAAAAGACCTGGCCAACTACACCTGCACCTAGACCTCCGACCTACCAACAGGTATCAGGAGCAGGACCATTGTTGTCTCACCACAGGAATTATTACCCAACCGACAGACTAGAACTCAGAACTGCCTGGACTCAGGACAAGTCACGGACTCAGAACAACCCACCAGAATTGGAATCAGACATAGAATTGGAATACGCCAAACCAGAACCAGAACAACCTCCAGTAACCATTCAAAGACTGTAACACAAACTTAGATTCTCACCAATAAGTGTTGTGCTGGTTAACTTGTGGGTAAACCTTGAGCATTGTAAAGGGTTGAGAGAGCTTAAGAGTGGTTTGAGAGTAAGAGTGTGCAAGTAAGTCACTTCACGAGGTGAATAAGACTGGTCTACTCTAGTGTTACATCCAGTCTTTATATATGTATTTATCCAGGGGTATTTTCTATTTATAAGTAGAGGCCTACAACGTCACTTGGCCAGCCTCACATCTGGTGATATGTAACCATGTGGTACTGGACAGTAGTGCCCTGGTTTCAGCCACGAGTTCTTGTGGCTTGATAGATCTACATGTACTTGTAAGTATGGATAGCTCTGGTTATCTACTTGTAATCTAGGTACAGTGCGCTGCATGGTTAGGTACATTGACCCCTGGTGGCGCATTTGTGGCGCGTTTGTGGCTGATCAAACTATGATCAAGCCACGATCAAGCCACAATCATTTGGTGGCTCTTGATTGACATAAATTATAAGGTTCGACAGATATTATAGAGTTCAATGGGACATCAAAGGGATCAAAGGATTGGTGATCCTTTGATCTGTTGAGGCCAAGGCGTAGCATGATGGCCAGCTTTATTCCCCTCGTCTTTTGCACACAAACGAGCTAAATACTGCTATTTTATAATCAAAAATAATTGGGGCAAGACTGATTCCTTTCCTGTCAATATGCGCTTCTCCTACTCCAAATCGGAAAAACGCGCCACATTCGCCGGAGAACTGTGCGGTGTATGCCTCTCGTCTTGATCCCCCTTTATTATTATATTAGAGGTGTTATTTGCCGGAGGATCAAGCATAGGGACGCATAGATCAGTATATAGCTTCTAAGGTCCTCGAAATGATCAAACACAGATCTTGGTAGATTTGTTATCCCCAGTCCTCTTATTTTTTTCTCCGTTAATCTATATGAATTATTCAGAAAATGCGAGAATTGAACAGTCCACCGATGTCCACCAGTTTGTCTACCAAAATGTCCACCGGAAATAGCCGGTTATCTCACACGTGCGCTTTCCAACCAGCCTGGGCCCCGCTGCCAACCCGCCGCCTCCGAATTCTAAGTTCTCTGACCTTGACGCGCTGAGCGCTCAATGTATCACCCCGACACACTTGATGTCCCTGCATATCCCTGCTCAATGCCTACTCGCCACAATATATGTCCCACATGCACTTTCCCTTTTCACTTTTTGTTTAGTTTACTGCCAACCTATGCCTTTCTTGAATACGCTTGTTTCGAATGTATTGATTTGTATGAACTATGGTGTTAAACAATGTTGTTATGTCATTTGACTAAAATTGTATACAATCTTAAGATGGCCACAGATGGGCTTTTTGAATGTGTTCCATACCGTACAGGGCCCAATTGATCTCATGCAATTCAAAGCCAAGGTATTACATGTCCTTTTTAGGTAAGTTGTTACATGTTCTCAAGTATTCATATCTTTAGTCGTTTTCTGCGAGAAGGGCCAGGTGCGTTGGCTTCCCTCGTGCGTTTTCCCGTTATCCGCCCCCGCCCAATCGCTTTGTTCTCCATGTTCTCCAAGAAGTCCACCGGGGAAAATCCCTTCGTGAACTGCTTGATGAATTTCATGCTCAGGCAGGCGATAGGGTGACCATCGGCATCCGGATCCTCCTCCATGCACCTTTTGAGGTTCGTTTCCGCCGGAAATGAAGCGACGACTCGCAGGAGGCTGTACTTCCCTGCGTCGTCCCGCCGATCAGGTAGTCCTTCAAGCAGCTCGAGGGTTCTGGTAACAAGCCCCGGGTTAGCGGCAGGCGAAAAGGGTTTTCCATCCTTGATAGGTCAAAGGTCAGCAATCGTCCACTTCAAGCACCAGAAATTACCTTGTCAACGAAGAACTTGCTCGGGGTGACGCTCCGGATGGCCTTGCGCAGGAAGTACCGGGACAGCGTCCCATCCTTTCCCGTCGAATACTTCGCCTGCAGCGCAACCCAGACCAGCCTCCCGTCGTCCAGCGTCCGCAGGAGGAACAGCAGGTCGGGACCCATCGACGCATGCGGGAAGCACACCGGCGCGTGCAGCGCATGCGCCAGCCACGCGACCGTCTCCCCGGCGCTCTTCGCGTTCACACCCAGCGTCACCGCCGGACTCGCGGGCGCTGGCCCCGCCACGTCCACCGTGCCGACCTCCACCGTCGCCCCGGGGCCGCCCTCCGCGCGGTACAGCCCCACGAGCTCCGCGTGCTGCTTCGCCCACGCGGGCGGGCGCGAGCCCATGGGTGCAGAGAACGCGAACACCTCGTTCAGGCGCCGCCCGCCGGCGCCGGCGAAGGCCTTGCTGATACAGAGGGCGAGGAAGTTCTCGAATCCGTTCGAGGAGGGCTCGTGCAGGTGGATCTGCTTCGCGAAGAGCTTGTAGCTCGAGCGGTAGTGTACCTCCGTCCACTGCGCGGCGGCGAGGAGAACGAGGGGTTCGTCTGCGCGGACGGTGCAGGTTGATGCGTCTGCGAAGCGAGCGAAGCCGTACTCCACGTAGGTCGCTTCGTCTTTGCCGAGGGAGAAGGGGAGGGTGGAGCGCATCATGTAATGGGACGTTAGCTGGTGAATTGTGGCGATCATTTCCGGATCTGGAGTGAGGTGGAGGAGGTGAGGAAACTCTTTCTCATTCATATTGATGGAGGAAGGGAGCGGCACGGACTTTTGGTGAGTTTGTGGAAATCAAGTCGGTAGCGGGAAGCTATGGACATTGGGTTGGAGCCTTCTGCGGCGACGAATTCATGGGCATCGGTGGGGGTGCATCGGGTGAAGGCTGAGATGTAGGAATTGAGAAGCGTGTGTGGACGTCGAAACCCATTATTGAGGAGCTCATCAACGTAACCTGCGGTAAATCGATGCCTAACACATGAATAAAGGTTATTCGACGATCACCAGCGACAGAACGGGAAAGATCTTACCGTCCTCGTAACCAGTAGCCGGTCCGTTCCAACAATCTTAAGCCAGTCAAGGTGGATGTAAAAGTGGGTGGCAGATATTTATTTAGATATCGCCGTTGGCTATCTATATCGTCGAAAGTAGTGATGTTCGGGCCCGGCTTGGCCTCAAAGCCCCGTCTTGGGCCTGGCTTATGAGGGTCGGGGCTTGTCAGAGATGC
>JABCKI010000387.1:0-14468 GCA_018282025.1 Sphagnurus paluster
AAGATCTAACATGCTCATGTCACAGGCAAGGGGGGGTTTGGGGGGGAACCCCGGGGGTTCCCCCCCAACCACTATAACTCTTATCACAAAAATATTACAAAAACCAACATTTGAACTTGGAAGATATAGAGTAATACACAAGGAGGAATGAGACATTTGTGTAATAAAATACAACCAACAACCACGACCCCCCGTGACAACAGCACAGGTCCTTAAGCTTGTATAGCTTTATTATAAATATACTACATGTATGTATTATGTAACTGTAACTTGGACTGGTGAACCGTGCCAGTATAATACACTTGTTCTCCTCCTCCTCCTCCTCCTCCTATGGACTCAAACACACAGATAATAAATGTAGACCTGTAAATAAAAGCTGTGTTTGTGCTGATCTAGATGTGAACTGTGACTGAGGGCTTCTATCTCATTTTTATTGGAATGAATTGTGAATAAATCCAAGAAAACACACATACACACACAGATTCCAGATATATCTGTTGAAAAAATTGAATAGTATCTAGTAATGGCCTTCTGGAAATATAATTTGAACTTGCTGCACCCTGACCATCACCAGCACACGCCCGGATAGTGGTGTTGAAGCCATCTTATTTCGCTTGATGCTGCTGACAAATGCCCATCAATTGCTTCCCTGGGATCTGAATGAGACAGATCGAACTATGACTCCAGCTATAGCAGATGTTAGGGTGTGGTTCGTTGCCCGTGTTTTCTCCGTGTTTTTTGACTCCGACCGGAACACACTGCACCCTAACATCTGGAACCGAGATTACGATATGAGGGGAGTCCACGGATTTTTCCGGTGCGTGCCCCTTGAGCTTGCCAGTCCCGACTCCCCACTATCGGCAACAAAAATTAAAATCACGTGTATTACATAATACGCACCCGAATTTTACAGCGTCCAAACTTGTAGCTTGGGGTTGTTTGCTGAGCTTTTTCATGCCAGCCATGATGCTGGGCAAGACAGTATCCCACACTCTTTTTCAGAGGTCTATCCTGTCTCACTCCTCTTCTATCAACAATGTCGCCTGCGTGTCGCGCATTGCAAGGGCCACATCGACCGCTGCGGCATTAAAGGCATCACCCGAGGCCGACGTGGAGCTCATAACACCGTCCGCGCATGCTCTATCGGACAAGGACATGGCAAGACTAAGATTTCAAAGAAACATTGGCGTTTCTGCCCACATCGACTCCGGGAAGACTACCCTGACTGAGCGCATCTTGTATTACACTGGTCGCATTCGGGATATTCACGAGGTTCGTGAATCTCCATTCTAAGGCGCGCATAAGCAACGCGACGAAGAGGCGGTAACACAAAAATCGACTCAACGGCATACTACGTTTCGACTAGGCAGCTGTTGTCGTGGTTTTCATGTGGCTACCTCTGTTGCAGGCGCTCTTTTTACCCAATGTTACCTACTGAATGACGCCTGTTAGGTTCGAGGACGAGATTCAGTGGGAGCTAAAATGGATAGCATGGATCTAGAGCGGGAAAAAGGTATCACAATTCAGAGTGCTGCCACATTTTGTGACTGGGAAACGTCCAATATGGAGAACGGCAACAAAGAAAAATATGCGATCAATATCATCGATACTCCAGGTATGCATGGCATGGAAAGTGCAACTCAATTTGACTGAAAGGTCACAGGGCACGTTGACTTTACAATTGAAGTTGAACGTGCGCTTCGTGTGTTAGATGGGGCTGTTTTGGTTTTATGTGCTGTAGCCGGTGTCCAGGTATCTACTACCCAGTCGAAGCCTCATTTACAGAATAACCCCATTTTAGAGCCAAACTACGACTGTGGATCGACAAATGCGTCGTTATAATGTCCCCCGCATTTCGTTCGTCAACAAGATGGATAGGTAGGTCATGTTCTCGATTTTGGGTCTTACATCATTTAAATCTCATCCCTTAGACCTGGGGCCAGTCCTTGGAGAATCGTGAACCAAATTCGCACCAAACTCCGCATTCCGTCTGCTGCTGTTCAAGTGCCTATTGGTGTAGAGGATGAATTTAAAGGCGTTGTTGACCTGGTTCACTGGCGTGCTTTGTATAATGAGGGTGTCAAAGGGTATACACTCACACTTATATTATTCAACACCAATTCTCAATTTCCCATTAGTTCAACTGTTATTGTATCCGAGGAAATCCCGGAAACAGTACTAGACCTCGCGAAGGAAAAACGGGCAGAGCTCATCGAACAACTCGCTGAAGTAGATGAAGAAATCGGTGAAATCTTCCTCAATGACCAAGTCCCTTCTAACCTGCAAATTGCTAATGCCATTCGTCGCTCAACCATTGGACTAAAATTTTCTCCCGTCTTCATGGGTTCTGCTATCAAGAATACTGGTGTCCAGCCACTCCTTGATGGTGTCTGCGCATACCTGCCAAATCCCTCAGAGTCCGAGGTTCTCGCTCACGATACCAACCTCCCAACATCTGCACCTGCCATCCCTCTCGCCCCTGCTGCTGATGCACCACTGGTTGGCCTGGCGTTTAAACTTGAGGAAGGCAGGTTCGGACAACTGACCTACATGCGTGTCTATCAAGGCACCTTGAAGAAGGCCAACATCATCTACAATGCTCGTACTGGAAAAAAGGTTAAGGTCCCACGTTTAGTGCGCATGCATAGTAATGAGATGGAGGTATCCAATGCTCCCTCGAGGTTTTACGTTCAGCCATACTCACTTTACTCCAGGACATCGACTCAATCGGCCCCGGTGAAATATGCGCCATGTTTGGCGTTGAATGCTCCTCCGGGGATACCTTCACTGATGGATCCACGAGTTATTCCATGGCGAGTAGTCTCTCACAAGACCCTTAATCGAAGTTGAAGTTCTGCTATATTTTAGACATCCATGTATGTTCCTGAGCCTGTCATCTCTCTTGCTATCAAGGCCAACGGTATAGAGACACCCAACTTCTCCCGTGCCCTGAACCGATTCCAGAAGGAAGACCCCACGTTCCGCGTACATTTGGATAAAGACAGCAAAGAGGTAATGTATACTTGTATCGTTCTTCATAACTACATCTAATTCTCTCAGACTATTATTTCCGGAATGGGTGAGCTCCATCTCGAGATCTACGTGGAGCGCATGCGGCGTGAGTACAATGTTGACTGTACCACTGGTAAACCTCGCGTTGCGTTCCGTGAGACTATCACACAACGGGCCGAGTTCAACTATACGCACAAGAAACAGACTGGTGGTGCGGGTCAGTTTGCAAAGGTTGTCGGTTACATTGAGCCAATGGAGCGGGACCCCGAGACTGGCAAGGATGTCGAGTTTGAGAACGTTGTCATGGGCGCGTCAATCCCCACCAACTTCATCCCTGCCGTGGAGAAGGTAAACGCCTCCTAAATATCACGCTTGACTAGATATCTAACTGTTTGATTTCAAGGGGTTTTATGAAGCACTAGAGAAAGGCTCGCTGTCGGGTAATGCTATCTCTGGCTGCCGTTTGGTTCTCAAGGAAGGAGGCTTCCACGCCGTAGATTCGTCGGAATTAGCATTCCGTCTCGCGACCATCGGTGCTTTCCGTGAAGCATTCAAAACTGCTCGCCCTGTAATCTTAGAACCGATCATGACGGTTGAGGTTGTTGCGCCATCTGAGTTTCAGAGTGCCGTTATCGGGAGCTTGAACACGCGCCGCGGAACCATTGTCGACAGCGAGGTCCGCGACGACGAGTTCACTGCGATTGCTGAGGTTGCGTTGAATGACATGTTCGGTTACTCCAATCAACTTCGTGGATCAACCCAGGGCAAAGGTCAGTCTTTTCCCATCACGTCTATGACAAACCTAATCCTTCCACTCTTCTTTCAGGCGAGTTCAGCATGGAATATAAGGTAATATCTGCCTATCAATCCAGTAACCTTGCACCTACTTACTGGTAATTTCTTCTAGCACCACATGCCCGTGCTTCCTAATTTACAAAAGGAGCTTGAAGAAGCGTACCGCAAGACCCTTCCTGCCAGCAAGAAATAAGCAAATCAGTATACCATACACACATAGATTACTATATTAATATGCATATTCTTAGTACGTGGAGGGCAAACCTAAGTACTTAACATGATCACGATCCCCACTTTTTGCAAACTGCTACATACTTGACTGATAGCTATTTTCAGAACGTCATGGGGTAGGTTTCGTAACGACAGCCGCATTCAATCCAACTTCCAAGTATTGTGCATGAACTTGTGGCCAGAATTTCAACTACCAGGCAATCCTTTGCCGGTAAGTGAGCCGAATCAGCCCGACCCAGCTCTGATCGCGCCCAGTATCAAGGCCTAAGGAATATGTAAGAAATAAGATTATATTTGTCTGCAGACTTTTCCTCGGTTTCCCAATCCAACCCCGGCGGTGGTTGAACGAATTGAATGTCCAAATATATAACTTATCCTCATCAAGATTTAGATATCTCGACTCTCCCCCAACTCATCGGATCTATACCGACATGCTAAGCACGAGATATGACTACGCATGATATCGTTCCTCAGATCCCACCTAGTGTTGCATGAACTTGAGCATGTCCACTTGGCCCTTTCATGTTCGTCCGCCTTTCCGTGCTGAACACATGGGATCTCTCCTTCGACCTATCGGGCTCCATGAACAGCGCCTTCTTTTTGATACGAAATAGTGCTCCCGGGAAGACCTGAAGCAGCTTGAGGACTTGCCTATCAACAACAGGCCGCTGGGATCAAGACAGTTACTGATGGAGAGTTGCGGAGGCAAGTTATCCTTGATATCGTTGGGGTAAAACCCTTTTGATAAATGGAAGGTATATTCAACAACTTGAAGGGTATGAAGGCAGTCAAGAGTTAGTTGCCGTTTTTAATACTTTGAAATATGTGATTTCACCCACGTCATCTGTCTATGTAGGGCCAATCGAAGCATTCAATGTGCGTAGCCATTTCTCAAGAAGTAATTTATCTGCATTGCTTAACTATTCCAGAAATATGTTCCCCATATTGCAGCATTCTAAGCCAAGTCTGGGGAAACGAGTGTCCGACATTCTTTTGCGATGTGCGTTTTAAGCTTGTCTGTTGAGCCAAATCTTGAGTAATTTCCAGATTTAGGGAAAAACCCAACCCATCAAGCCTTTCTATGTCGAAGACTTCAAGCACTTGAAGAGCCTTGTTGCACCTGAGGTACAGCTACACACTCAAACTAATCTTATTACTTAAATAAAAGCCTCCAAGGATGTAAAAAAAAACATTACAGTGACCATGTATACCCCTTCTTTCTTCCACCAACGTCATGGATCCGATGAGACATATGATCTCTCCGTCTACAAGAACGACGGTAAGTCTAACCTAACTATGGGTCATGGCTCACCAGTAAGGCCGCATATCCAGAGCAGAGGATTACTTCAGAGATATGGGTGTAGCATACCGCGCCGAGATTTCTGATCTTTATGAAAACGGGTGTCGTGAGTCTCGTTAGCCCAATCACGAGGAAAAATTTAGTGCTAAATCACTGGCAACAGCGCATATCCAGATTGATAATCCAGTATTTTCGTATTTCTGCAGATGCCTGGATCGCACGTCTAGAAGCCCAGGGCATTGACCATGAATCATTGTTAGATATGTACATTCACTGCATCAATATTTGTACCAAAGAAAGACCTGAGGATTTAGTTTTCGGTATGCACATCTGCTGGGGAAACTTAATTGTACGGGCTTCCCATATTGTCATCCCAAAAGTCTCATCACCGACCGGGGAAAGCACTTCACCGAAGGTGGCTACGGCCGCATAGCAAAAAAGCTGTTTAACGAGCTCGATGTGCATACGTTCTATGTAAGTATGTGAGGCAGCCTAATTGATTCCGCTGATCGTAACATCATTATCCATGATACCTCGAATATGATACTGACCGCGCCGGGGACTTGGAGCCTTTATCCTATCTTCCAAAAAATCGGACGGCAGTGCAAGGTCTTGTCACGACTAAAAATCCGAGGTCCGCCTAGTTCATGTCCGCATGAATTCGGCACCAACTCATAAATCCGCTCTTGCTCAGCTTGAGTCAACTGAATTGCTCGAAGCGCGCGTTAACCAGGCGGTAAATGCAATGTGCGAGGGAAGTTCTGGACGAACAAGGAAACAAGCGTTGAATCAGTGAGCTAATTATCCTGTAGGCAACCTATTTGTTTTTTCAATCATCTACGTTTCTTTAGACTATGCATTAGTAATACCCCAATGTGGCTTTGCGCCGACGTGGGATGGGAACGTTATCACGGAGAACGTGCGTCTTTTCCCAGAAATTCCCTTGATTCCTTGATTTAAAGGTATATTGCAGGACCAGCGCAAGAAGTTGGAGCTTCTCGTAACAGCAGCAAATCGTATCTGGGGGGATGAGTAAGAGACGAGTAGAATGTATGTTATTTATACACCTTTGGAACAGAGTTCTGAGTCTCCGAAAAATATGTTTTTATGACAGTGCGGCGTGTGAGGAAGTGGCGGCGTCGGCGTAATCAACTTGAATTTCGACGGTATTGCGCCACAGACGTTTATGACTCCCTTTCTATTGCTATGCCTTAGGAATTTCCTGATGAGCAACATATAAAAATGAAGTTCAAATGAACTTGTCGCAATATTATCGGGTCATTTACAAGGTTCAAAGTCAAAGAGATAATTCTTAGAAGAAGTGGAATTCGAGATAGCAAGCTTCCATTTATTTAGATGGTAATTTATTAGAAGACTAACAGCACACACTGGAATTCTATGGCATTTCATAAAGAAAATTCAAGTACCCCAGTGGTAAGAATATGCCCTGAAGAATAACCACTCACGTCTCGGAAACTTGATTATGGACTCGGACCATGGTCGAGGCGTGACCCAGAACAACCAATTACGTAACACACTTGAGCCACGTCGCATACTTGGGTTGAGACAGTCTACCCTCTCACTTTATCCTCTTTAATATTTTATTCTGCACAAGCTACGATCGACGATGGTGCGCGTGGATCACACATTCACCTTGGACTGATAGAGATGCAATAAAAATAGGCAACTGCAACGGCGACAGAGTCGGTCCCAATCGAGACCGCGCATGAGGACATGATTGTGCGTAGCCACGAACCTATAACGATATTTACCTACCATGCCATTTTGGGATCTTCTAGCACGATGCGCAACTCGACTATTACGGCAAACGTCTAGCAACATGCTCTTCTGACCGCACCGTGAAGGTTTTTGACGTAGTAGACGGCGAAACTCAGCGCTCTACCGGTGGGCATACTTTGAAAGGGTGCGTCTTATAACTGTGTTTTTAAATGCTATCTAACACTCCTCCAGACATACAGGCCCTGTTTGGCAGGTCGCCTGGGCACATCCCAAATACGGACACATCCTCGCGTCTTGCTCTTATGACGGCAAGGTGTTGATCTGGAAGGAACAGCAAGGCCAAGGAAATGTTCCTGCTGGGTGGAACAAGGTGAAGGAGCACACACTGCATACGGCGTCAGGTCGGTCACTCCAACTTGGTTTTATCTACCTATCGTGACGTCCATTATAGTGAACTCTGTATCCTGGGCGCCTCACGAGCTAGGTGCGATATTGGCCTGTGCCTCTTCAGATGGCAAGCTTTCGGTCTTGACATTTAAGAGTACGAATCACAGCCTGAATTTTGCACTCCCTCTAGTTAACGTTCTCTGTTTGCAGATGATGGCCAGTGGGGAGCGGACATCTTTAATGGGCATGCTATTGGATGCAACGCTGTGTCCTGGGCCCCTGCAACACAACCTGGTTCGCTTATTACTCCCCAACAAGCACAGAACCTCCCAAACCAGGGCGGCCAGCACTCTTCAACTCCCTCCGTCAAGCGCTTCGCCAGCGCTGGCTGTGATAATCTAGTCCGGATCTGGGGTTACAGAGAAGATTCGCAGACGTGGGTTGAGGAAGAGACCCTCGAAGGCCACACTGACTGGGTCAGAGACGTCGCATGGGCCCCTAACATTGGGCTTCCCAGGAGCTACATCGCCACCGCCTCGCAAGACAAGACTGTTCTCATCTGGACGAAGGATACGCCAACCTCCCCTTGGGTCAAGACTGCCCTTGATCCTTCGTCGACTTTGACATCACCTACATCTACTGCACCCCTCCCCGCTGGCAAGTTCCCTGATGTGGTATGGCGGGTATCCTGGAGTCTAGCAGGGAACCTGTTGGCAGTGAGCTGTGGCGACGGCAAGGTTACGCTTTGGAAGGAAAACTTGAAGGGTGTGTGGGAGTGTGTTAGTGACATGAACAGCTAGATGTATAGAATCGCAGTTACTGTACTACCCAGCAACTTTATAATAAAACGAGTTTACGACCCGTGCCTCCGGAACGGCGCCCCCTGCGCTCGGCCGACCTATGGCCCAGGTTCTCCAGCTCGTTGGGGGCTCTGCCCTCCAACCCCCGTCCACCTCCATTGTATATAGTGAAAATAAAAAGAATTGTAGGGCTTGCTGCACTTGCCCAAGATTAGAAAATTATATTTCCCCAAGTCCTGGAGCTTGCTATGCTCACCCAGAGTTGTGTAAGGCTTGCTAAGCTCACCAGGGGAATAGATCAAGCCAGTTTGAGCAGCTTGCTGTGCTCGCTCTTGTTAGAAAATTATTGCTCCTGGGTTCCAGGGCTTGCTATGCTCACCTGGATTTGCAAGGCTCACTGCGCTCACAAGGGGAGGAGCTAGTTTGAGGTGCTCGCTATGCTTGCTCATGTTCCTACACCACACCCTGGCAGGGTGATATATCACATACCTAAAATTGTAGTAAAAATGTGATATATCAAAGCCTACAGTTGTAGGTCACTTATGATATATCAGGCCCCCGGAAGCTCCCCTAGAGGTTTGTCCAGAAATTTCCTGAAAATTGGCCCTCAAATCTGCAAGCCGCCAGCGTCAAATCTGCCAAGTCGGACAACGTCACGCTTGATGCGCGCCGTGACAGCGTGACAGCGCGCGTGCGCTCCAGTCAAAAATCACCCTAAATCGACTTGAAATCTACTAAATATTAGCCAATCCAGCCTACCAGTAACACGACAAAAATGATGAAACAAAGAATGAGATTTTGACTTTTTGAAACAAAATTTCCCCATTTCTGGCCTCAAATCTGCTAAGTCCGGACAAAGATTCTCATCTAAATCACCTCAAATCTGCTAAATCTGGACAAGGAAAATCAAAAATTTCGCCCTCAAATCTGCTAAATCCCGGACAAACCTTTAGGGGAGCTTCCGGGGGCCTGATATATCACGAAGTTGTAGGTAGGCAATTGAAACCCAGCCATCAGGCCAAATCTGGAAGGCTGTCTGTTGTCCATCATTCCATGCTGGCACGCACCTGTTATGTCAGCCCGCCATCAGAAGCCATCAGACACTTATATGTGGCACAGATCACATCGTGTTTGTATTGTAGTTGAGAATTGTGCCACGACGCGATTCTATTGTTGTAAATATAATATAATTATGTCAGTATTTAGTATTTAGTCCTCTTTCTCGCCTGCCTCAATAATACTTGGTACGACGATCCATTGTTTTTGCAGATGAGTGCACAGCGCAAGCTGCGTCGATGCCTGACTGTGCACATATGCCACCATACCCTCCTGTTGTTTGGGCAAACCAAGACCCACCATAGAAGCAGCCTGCTCTATCCACCACTGCGCTTGCCAATCAAGCGTCACAACAATGCAGCACATCTCCTCGCACAGGAGCTCTACTTCTTCCTCCCAGCGCATTTTTCGGGCCCTTGACTTGCACCATTCGATCTGTATAGCTGTAAAAGGATGAGAACGAGGTGGTGAGAAAGCGAATTCAAAAGAAATCTGTACTCACTGTCATCCAATGCCGGATTGACATTGTTCTTGAGGTCTGCAACACCTACTGCAGTCCATATCCAAGAAGGTATCTTCCTTCCCTCAGAATCACTGTGCAGCCCCTCCAAAAGAGCTTGTATGTCTTCCCTCAATAAAATCCATAATGTTGCTTCCCAGGTGGGTGTTGCCCTGCCACGGGACAGGACTACCAGGGCGGCTTGACATGTTTGATAGCGAGCAGCAGCGTGCTCAATTGTTTGTGTTGCTGTTTCGATAGCAACGTTGGATCTTGTATTTGCTTTGACTCTGCAGGAATTTTTGTCCTTGTGCTTGAAAAGGTGGGAGCACAACTGGAGGAAGTGTCAAATGTCTTCGAGTGCGTCATGAGCCTGTCCTTTGCGTAATCTCCACTCATAGTCTTGAAATTTATTACTTACCTTGAACCCTCTCTCTTTTAGTGCTGAAGGTAGTAACAGAGCAATTTTGTGGGCCTTTGTGCCCATCGTACCATCAGGTCCGGGCTTTTCACTGTGCCTCACCCACTCATGAGCTGCCTCTGGCAGAAAAAGTGCCTGCATCTCAATCCACTGCAAAATTTTTTGTCGGAGCTGATTTGACCATTCCAGAAGCTTTGATAGCTGGCTCGCTGTAGAGTGTTCACCTAGGTCTTTGTAATCCGCGGCGAGCCTCGCCCTGGACTAATGTATCAATGATGTCCCTTGAATGACATAGTAATGACTTACTGGTCGTTCTCCAATACTAATCCATTAGCAATCATGACTGACAGATAGATCCTGTCTTCGTCGAAGTCGTCGCTAGCTTGGCCAGCCATGGCCTCGACCTCCTGGGCTAGTTGTAACCGCGCTGCCTTTTGTGGTATTACTAAATGATATTTAACATTCAAATTAGAATAGATGAATAAAAACGTATCTTTGACAGTGCTTTTATATGGGTTAGTGCATTTCTCGTCTTTCTCCCACTTCTCGACAGTGTCCCTCCAAGCTTTGATCACTGCCAGCGGTATCGAAGCCTCAAAGTCCTTCAGGGCGTCTCGGTGCTCTTTACATGCTGCCACGGCCTCTCTTAACTTCTTCAACATAAGTGGACCTAAGAAAACATCAGAACACAGTATGAGGTCAAGATCTGGTACGTACCAAAGCGGGTTATCTTTTTCCAGTTCCAGTTGTTAAAATGGTCATCTAAAGTGTCACGGTGTGAGCCTGGCCCCATCTCCTTTGTACTCTGTGCTACCAGGTTTATATTTGCCCACCCTCTTTCTGGTGCCTCACCATCAGTACGCCCAACTCCTGGCGTAAGGTTAAAGGAATATAAAAGGTTACAGGCCTCAATATGTGCAGGGAGATGAAACTTCGGTACCAAGAATATCATTGAGAGGACACCACCCTGCCACTGCAGGTGGTGTGGATAGCTCAACATTTGTTGGTGCATGTTCAAGCACCATTGGCATATGATGTCATAAGAAACAACGATCATATGGACACCTGAATTGCGTACACTGCTCAGGAACATGTAATCCATGTTCAAATATCTGCGCTAGGGGTTAATATTGATTTTCTGAATTTTAACAGTGATCAGATACGTACCTTTCTCCTCTCTGAAGATCTCTGACTCCCAGAGGACGCTTGAAGTCATGTCTTGAACAGTCGATGGTACCTGCCCCAGATGCAGCAAGACTGCGCGCCTCTTGGTCAGGCTTGTTGACCACGTTGTGAGAGACGCAATGACTCTTCTGAACAAGGAAGGAAGTGATGAGCACCACAAAAATAGCTCAGAGTAAAATTTTAAGTGTACCTCCTGTTTGTTATCCCAGCACTTGACCAGGTATTTTTTATATGCTGCCTCCTCAACGAAGAAAGCACATCTGCCTGCAAGACTAGGATCACGTGCCTCAGATGAGAAAATTTTGCGTTTTAGATGGAAGTTGGCATCTATCCCGACAAAGAGAGCGTAAAGGTATCTAAGTTCATCATGAGATATGTAAATATAAATAGAAGAATAATATACCGTTTATCTTCAGGGGCGACCTCCCAGTTCAGCAGTAGGTTTATGCCGGGCCTTGGGCATGCAGGGCACTTGATTGCGCATTCCCCCGGTTTAGTGTTCTCAATGCCCAGGGGATCATGCCCACAGCCAGTGCGCTTCAGCATTTTGAGGTTTCGCCACTGACATATTGTGCGCATAAATTCATCCATTCGGTCCTAAAGCACATAGATTAGTTATGAGGTAAGCAGGGTAACAGCAGGACTTACTCTACCCTTGAGCGTGCCGGTATTGTCAGTTTCACGGGCGATTGCATTTTAGAACTCAAAGCCGGAGCACTTGGATTCAAATGAGAGCAGATGGAAGTGCTTGAGGCACTTGAAAGTAGTGGCGGTCTTCGGGTTTGTGTTTGTAGCCGGATAGAGGCGGGCACACAAAAGTTGGATTGTCGGTGCTATGGCTTCTTCACACTCACAGAAATCCAGAGCTACTTTGTGTATGCCATGAGAGTCAATGATGACGAAGTCGTCTGAAGTGGCCAGTCAGGGATTGACACAGGTCTGCCCAGGTGGGTGGTTGAGGAGTATCCGCAGTCCAAGTTGCTTCAAGGTTACTCTTTCGAAAAAGTAGCCATTCCATCACTGCTGATTTGTTCAGAATTAACTATAAAACCAAAAAATATAACAGTGCACCTCGAGGAAATGCAACGGTGTCCTTGAGTGGGTGGAATACTTTGGGCTGAGGGAGCTTTTTTTCTTCATTTTGGGCTGATTTTTCAATGACAACAAAATCAGAATAAGTGCTGGTCTTGGGGCGTTTCATGGTAGAATGGATGTAGTAAAATGTACCACAGGTTAATGCAGATGAGCTGCAACAGTTACAGTGGGCTGCATGCCAGGTAGCGGCACACTAATGAGCATGTATCGCTGATCAACAAATGATGGGAGCACGCGTGGTTGTGTGAATGATCTCAATGATATCATGAACGTAGCCGAGAGACTATAGAGATAAAATGACAAACAAATGAGTCCTAGTGAGAAACACAGTGCGATGCCTACCCCGAATTATAGCCAGTCCAAAAAAAAAAAAAAAAGGTGTGTAATCAAATGGCTTATTTATCTGGGACTGGGTGCTTAGTGACAGAAAGGCAACACATCCTCAGATAATGCAGCGGTGGTGCATGCTGCAGATATTATAGAGAAGCTTTTGGAGCTCTCTTTTGAGGTGAATGAATCCGTTCAATCATTATCTAGTGAGGGGAGTGACAAGGAAAGTGAAGAGGAGGAGAGGAGGAAGCACTGTGCCAGTGAAGAGGAGCTCATCAAGAGGTTTGAGTTACTTAGCCTTGGTGGGTGCACGTACTGCAGTACAAAAAAGGCACCGAAGAGTAAACTGTGCTTGCTGATTTCGCTTCGCATGCATGGAAAATTTGGAGACAAGGATCATGTTATGACCACCAGTCCTGACACGGGCTGATGCCTCTTGTTGTGCCGCGATTGTTATCAGGAGACACAAGACAAGCTTGAGGTGTTGCTGGCAATGTGGGACTTCATGGGGGATGGATCTGGGTAGCTTTTTGTGTGCACGAGATCTCACTTTGATCTAAACTTAATCTTTGTTACCTCCAACATGAATTTCGATGAAAAATATTTAAATTGACATTCAATTACTCCCCTTGGTTCCCAAAAAAAAAAACACCCATGGAGACTGGGCGCCATCCAAAAATGCAAGAGGACTCAAAAGGTAAGCGACTTGTAAAAGAAATCTGCTACATAAGCCCAGTCTGACCGCAGGTCCGCAAGTAGATTTACGTGGTTGCAATTTTGATTCACTTGATGCTCATGAAATCCGGCACCTCCTTGACTCAATCAACAATGAGGATTTGCGAAGAGTGCTCAATTCAATCAGCAGGGAGGAAATTTAGAAGGTGCTGAATGAACTCACAAGAGATGATGGTTGTCCCATGTGCACAGAGCCCAAGCTTCTTCCAGGTGGATGGCCAATATTGCCAGCATCTGTATTGCTACTGCGCCACAGAGAAGATATGACGCATGTCGCATATCGTCGAATGGGAGTACCAGATGGCAAGGACGGGTGGGGGTTACAACACGCACGGCAATGCATGATTTCTTAACAGGAAATAGCCACTAATGATTGATAAAATGACTTGTCCAATATTTAGCCCTACACTACCAGTATTTCTGTCATGCCAGGCTTCGGCCCCCGCATCCGTGCAATAGGACCACCTTGTACAACCTCAGCCAGATTGTTGATTTCCACTCCCTATACTGGAATTGTCGATCATGGGGCCACAACGTCCAATTTGGGGACCACTGGGGCAACAGGCACAACATATGTGCCCCATATTTAGAATTAGCATGGGTGGACATGATGGATGAGGATCTGACCTTCGGTTTTCCACACAACACTGACTGGAGATGCACAGCACATCTCACGCGTAGTGCAGAGGATGTACAGTAACCGGTACCAGCAGGTAATACTTCTGAGAAACAGGAGAACTACATAGATACCAAGATAAACAACATTGCTCTCAAATATTTCAAATTCAAAACCAAGCTTAGGCCCAATTAGTGTTTAAAAGTCATGTTAAGTGACTGGTAATTAACCTTAACTTAACCTGACTTTAACCTATTTTAACTGAA